>OY735213.1:48059284-48061784 GCA_963457665.1 Thysanoteuthis rhombus
CTAGAAGATAGTGGGTTCCCCTTGCCTTTCATATTGTCAACATAAGATGGAGGGGAGAGAGGATAGAGAAAATGTTTGTAGGAAAGAGAGAGAGAGAGAGAGAGAGAGAGAAAGTTCCTCTTGTTGTCTCTCATGATCATCGTAAGAGAGATAGACAGAGAGAGAGAGCCGAGAGAGGAAAAGGAAGAGAAGGAAGTATAATGGAGAAAAGAGAGGGTAGAGAAAGAGGAAGTCCATTATTTCATACTGTCATAAAAGAGAGACAGACAGACAGACAGACAGACAGACAGGCAGAGAGTGAGATAGAGAGTGTGAGTGAGTGAGTGAGAGGTGGGGAGAAAAAGAGGAGAGTGGCTTGAGATAAAGAGAGAGGGGGAAGAGAGTTCCTCCTGTCTCTCAGGTGACAGATCGTGTTTCGATCTGGTTATAAAAGCTAACAGCAAGGCAACCAGGTAATCACTGGATAAACAAGCGACTGGCGACTAAATAAGATTTGCATATGCAAACCTATGGAGGGGGAGATGAACGTTTCGAGTACTTGTTGACCCATTCTCTGCTGCAATATACCGTCCCCATTCTAATTAGCAAATGATGATTTACGACAAGTAGCTCTTGAATTGTCTCACATTCTCCAAAACAACACACACACACACACACGCACACACACATACACAAACACAAACACACAATCAAAGGTTGCCAGATGGTCTTGGGACCAGAATAAGTAGCTTCAGAACTAAAATAATCAAAAAACTTAAAATCTTACTGCAGACTGAGCTTGCGTGACACAAGTATTAAGATTCAAAATTTTTGTCTACTGTTGTCAACTTCCAGTCCGAGTCGGAGGCTGGAGTTAAATTTGTTTTCCCATCATAACAATAAGAACAAGAATATCAAAAACAATCCTCATAAATTTGCAGAGAAATGCGATCAGTGAAGAGTTTCCTCCCCTAAATTTTTGTGTTCAACAAATAGAAGTAGGGGAGGACTTTACCCCCTGCTGAGACCAGACTATTTTCCTATGTATCAATTTTGTACTATATCACTCATAAGAAAATGTAAAGAATTGTTATTTTCTATGAATTTTCTTTCGGTGCCAAATAGTTATTTTCGGAACCTAACCGTACCAAATTTGCCAAATTTTGTTCTTGAAGAATACAAGAATACACACGCATGCACACCTACGCACATACAGTAAGATAGAGAGACGTTTGTTTGTTTTTTAAATCGTCGGGATTCCAACTCGTCGTTGTATTGGTTCATTCAAATCAAACATACATTCTATTCCGTTGAGTGGCTGAAGTCGTCACATATTTTCAGCCAGTACCAAAGGCCGGTAATCAAACTCTGGCAAAAGTCGGGATTTTGAATTCTGATGCCCAAACGGAAAATTATGCAGAACATAACGAGGAAAGATCACAAAACGGTACAAAATACCGGAGAGAAAATATCCTTGAAGCCATTGGATAATTTGAATGGAAATGGACAGGCTATGTTGCCAAGATATCAGACAAGTATTGGACATCATGTCTCACCAAATGGATCCCTCGAGATCATGGGTGGATTGTGGTCAGTAAAAAGTAAGATGGTGTGATTATCTGAACAAGTTCAGAATGTTTGGGCACTGTGATGTTCGATAGCAAAAAAAAAAAAAAGAAAAAAAAAACTGGCAGCAGATATCCAGCAAAGGACTTTGAATCCTTGACGCCAAATGGGTATGAATTTTGTAGAAATTCCTACCTCGTTCGAAAGTTACGCTTTCAGTGGATATATGAAACATTTTATGGGTTGGAAGAGAGCGGACATAGAGGAAACTTAGTTTAGTAAGAAGGTAGAGAGAGAGGACAGAAAATGAAGTTAGGTAGTTTAATAGGAGGGTAAAAGAGAGAGGACAGAAAAAAGTTTTCTAGTTCAATAAGAGGACAGGGAAGGGTGCAGAAAAGAAAGGTGCTTTTCTGAAGGAGAGCAGACATTTTTGCATATGAAACTGATCCATGTTTGTATTGTATTCAGCTAAGAATATGGACGGCAAGGAGGATTTGAAGGGATAAAGGAGAAAATAATGGTGAAGGGTGAAAGGAGCATGAGAGAATGGATAATTTTAGTAGTCAAAACCCATGGAATTTCCACTATTTCATTAACGGGTGGAATTCATGTTCTGATTTGATATATTTACTTCCTTATGTGCAATGACACTTTTCCCGTATAACAGTACTATGAAATCATAAATGTAAGCGTTTGCTTGTAAAATATCAAAAACATATAGTGAGTACAAAAATGGCCCGAGATATTTCAAAAAGTCTATTTCAACATACTTATACACCTTCAACGTTGACCAAATTTGGACCAAAGATTTCCGATTCGTTTACACACAAATGGGTGCACCTATCCTGATGTGGTTTGCAAGTTGATATCACGGACCAACTAGCTAGTACGCCGAGTCCGATCTTTCTGAGGGACTCCACAATTGTAAATTTGTGTTCAACTAAGCTAGTAAATG
>OY735213.1:48066784-48274284 GCA_963457665.1 Thysanoteuthis rhombus
GTGATTATTCGTTTGATTTTTGTGTACGTTTGAGGATTTCATCGAGAGTTATTAGCAAAGGTAGATGTAGTTGTGTACTCTCTGTAGCTCTGTGCTTCCGATTCTGATCGTCGTGTTTTTGTCCCTAACATGTTTGTTGCATATGACATTGGTTTTACTGAGTTCCATGTAGAGGCTTATTTTCTTACTTTCTCCATTCACTTTGTCTAACCTCATCTGGAGTTCGTGAAAGTTATTGGCAAAGAGGACGATGTTGTCAACGAATCCGATGTCACTTAAGTATTCGCCATCAATTTTAAGCATTTGCTATCAATTCTGATTCTTTTATCTGTTCAGTCTAAATTTTGGAAAATCATTTCGTGGCTAACTGTGAAAAATTTGTTTGAATTGCTGTCTCACCCCCTTTTCGAGATGGAAGAGTCACGAGTCTTCACGTTGCCTGAAAGGATAACTGCTACGTTGGTAAATATGTTTAGAACTTTGGGGTCTACTCTTTTTTGCATAATTGCATCGATGGCTTTTTCACTTAGACAAAGGACTTATTGGAGTCAGCAAATGCTACAGCGGGTGGCGTTCTGCACTTGTTGTCTTTCTCTTTGAGTTGATTCACCGAACAGAGATGAACAATGGTCGAGTAACTGCTTCTGAAGTCAGTCTGTTTTCTGCAGTTAGTTTTCATCTAATATTTTGGTTATTCGGTTGATAATCACTTCTGTAAAACATTGTATATGCTAGGCTAATCAAATGAGCGCGCATGATGTGTGTCCAACGAGCCATCTTTTTAAAAGTTAAGTAATTCGGATTCAAAGTTTGATGAACTTTCGCAAGTGTTATTTTTAGAGCTACAATGCTCAGTTTCTTTTTCATTTTGAAAATCGAATAATTAGGATTATGTTTCTGATGTATATTATAATGATAATTTTATTAATACGTCATGTGATTTGAACTTAATCACTGATTTTGTTTCTGTTAGATATCTGGACATTTTCACCCGCAATAGTCTCGTTATTTTTATGTTTAGGATGTCAATTTCAGTTTTGTTTTGAGGCTTCGATACTTACCGTCTGATTTTTATATGCCTAACAATGTTCTATGTTCCAGAAAATACTTATAGCGTGAATAAGCAAAACACGAGAGCTTTTGCTTTCTTGATTGTAGGAAAATGTAGAATCACTCTACGTGCACTGTAACTTTGTAAGCATTTCAAGTTCATTAATGTTATGTACCTTAGAATCATAATGCAGGGTGTCGAAGCTTCGAAACTAAAGAAAAAACAAGCAATGTAGTTTTAAAAGTCTGCCAATCTTCGAACTGGATCTTCTCTCTATTTTTTAAATGGCTCATCGATCACTTATCATATGCAGTCACACGATTGAACTAATATATATTCTAAAGTCCCAATTTTTTATTGTTTGTTTGTGGGTTGTAGTCGTAGCACAGCCAAAAAAGCACGTTTAAGTGGCATTTTTCTAGAGCAACATCTCCTAAATGTTCTAACTTAGAGAATAAAGCGGTTCAGTCAAGCCAGCACTTTCCGTGGAATTAATTTAATTGAGAGTAAATTGACAATAAATGCCTATCAAAAGGAGATGAATCTAGATCTATTGATTGCCAATTGAACTTCTCCATAAGAAAATAAGAGAAATGAAATGGGTGGAAGGTTTGAAATTCAAATCTTAAATAGTAAAGAAACTGAAATAGATAGTTTCCAGTTTGAGGTTCAATCATTTGGTTAGGTTTCAGCTCCATGAGTGACTATTGGGAATGTTGGTTGTATGCCCTTTCACAGACTTAAAGGATTTTCTTATTCTTGAAGGTCGCGAGTAAAAATAATACGTACATTTGCCATAATTCGAAACTGTTTACGAGTTCTACATTCAAAGCATACAGAAAAGAAATCAATTGCTAAAGTCCTAAGATGTTCATTTTAGACTTCTTTGAGGATTTTCATAACCAGGAAGTGTTGGTTCGTCTAGGAGCTAACTAATGAACTAAGGAAGTAAAAAGGGAAAAAGACGTGGAACTTTTATAAAAATAGAAAATAAATGTTAAAAGTCACATGAAAAATACAAAAACAAAAAAACGGATAAAAACTGGAAATAAACCAGAAATATAAATGAAGTCTTTTTAAATCTTGAATTCCTAAAATGGAAATAGAATGTCAATTTCAAGAGAAATAACTTCTGATTGAAATCATCTAGTCCGACAAAAATAAACAAAAAAACTATTAATTTTTCTGTCTAGACCCTTCAAACAACTAACTAAATATGCCGAAATGAAATGAATTGACTCGGTTAGCGCAAGCTGATCTTCAATTTGAAGAACAATCAGTCAAGGCGGAAGCACTCTTTAAAGCAGTTGCTACCAATCAGGGAAGACCTATTCCCCGCTCGTGAGGAAATTTAGGATTCCTTTGTGTATGGGTGAGGATAGATATCACCAATTGGCAGAATCAAACAGGAATATTGATCTACGAGCAGCAACACAGGAATGCAACTATTGAGTCAGATAATCTTGGAAAGGGGGAATGATCCTTATATATGGAGAAAGAGGGTGCATGGATGAAAAATGGTTGGAAACCATTACTAAAGAGTTAAACATTCTCAACTCATGCGAAGTTTTCTTTGTTTATCATTTAGGCTCAAGTTTGAAAAAAAAGAAAACGATTTCATTGTCTGATAACGCAATCTGATACCTTTGCTTTCCATATGAGTTCACTGATGAATTTTTAATCAAAGCACATATCAGAAGAAGATATTATTCATTGATTTGGACAGTTTCCAAGCGCGAATGTCTGCATTAACAAGGACTCCAACGCCTACCTGAAAATCGAAGCCTAGCAGAATAACACTTCACCCGATTTCAACACAAAACTTGATAGGAAAAATATGCCAAATACGCGAAGTTGTTCTAAAGAAGATTTGAAGTTCGTAAAATATCGCTGGAGGCTCTCGATGGTTATCAAACACCACCACCATTCATAACTGCATGATGTCCTCTGAACTATTGCTATCAGTTCGTCGCCCTGAATTACAACAAGGAAGTGTCGGTTCGTCAGGGAGTATACTAATGAACTAAAATAAATAAAAAGGAAAAAGACGTGGAACTGCTATTAGAAAATTAAGATGAAAGGCCACACAGAACATAAAAAAAGAAAGAAACAACTAAAAACTAAAATTAAACCAGAAACATAAATGAAGTCTTAATGAATCTTAAATTCATACAAAGAAAATAAAATGTCAATTTAAAGAGAAATAACTTCTGATTGAAATCATCAACTCCATTAAAAAGAAATAGTTCAGCAGACTCTACCCATCGAAAAACTAAGGAACTGCGCCAAAATGAAAAAAAAGTTGACTTGATGTGTGCAAGCTTATCTCCACAGCTAAGATGAAAAGAAATTCATCTCCTCGTTTTTGCTATCACTAAATAAGTCAATAACCGGAGCCATAATAGCAATAAGACATAGTAACAACAATATCTGTAGCTCGCACAAATGAACCACCGTAGCTCACAAGTGTATCAGAACTAGTTGTCTGAAAAATCGTATAAAATTATCTTTAAAAAAAAAAGATATATATCTACTGTTATTCAAAATAATACCAGCACTAGATTTGTTCATTGTTGGTCTGGAATTACCACAGAGACCCCAAAAAGCATCCTTTGAGAAAGAAAACTTTTTTAGATGGTGTTTAGCGGTGAGCTCGTTTATATTTCCAAGGTTGTAGCCCCAGAAATGTGACTAGCAGCACCGGAAACGCACAGAGACGAACACACAGACACACAGACGAGCAAAGAGAGACGAATCAGTAGCCCATTTGGATGGTTGGTTGGTTGGGTGGACCATTTGTGGGGCGACGTCGGTTCGATAAAACAAAATAACAATTGGACAAAATTAGAGTTATAGAACATGAGATGAAATACTGATTAAGTTAATGAGAAATACATTCGTAAATGAATAAACAGGTCTTGTTAGTCACTGAATTGAAACCGTCGCAGACCAACGTCTTTTGGCAAGATGCCGTGTTGTGGCTGATCGATTAAAAAATCTCAAAAAAGGTTTAATCAATGAATAGAATATTTCACTCACATTTTGAGCGAATGCAATTTTCGGTGCTGATCAATAGAAATAGTGGCTTTATTCACATCTTGGTTTTGTAAAAGTGGGTGAAGTTTTCTCTTCTATTTTTTTTCAAACTGAATTTTGTATTTGGGCGACTTAGTCGGAAAATACTCAGAAGTCAGAATTTTCAGCAAAAAAACTTTTTTTTCAAAACATGATAAGGAGTAAATGTTTAAATTTTAGCCCTTTAGCTCTATTGGTACAGTCTGTACACATGTTACATACATAGATAATGTATATTTTGTTCGGCAACTATATTGCCCAGAAGCAAATCGAATGTAGTTCTTCATAAAATGCCTTTATAATTATCACATATACGAATAGCCAGCCACTCAATTGACAAGTGGATAGTTAGAGTTGTCAGTTTGACAGTTTCAAAGAAGAGTCTTGCCTATGTCGATGTTTAATTGTTGGGAATATGCTTTTGTGGGTAATATCAATTTTTGCTATTTTTGGTCATCCATACTTCAGCTCTCCCCACTTTTTTACACTTGTAAATCTAAACGAGTTTTCGTTGCATACTTGCAAGGAAAGCTGACTCAACACCCACTTGACCTTTGAACAGAGTTAACAGGTAATTGACGCTCACTATAACCAAATGCATTCTCCACTATATTCAAGTAAAAAGCAAGTATCGTTATTTCAATTTTTTTCATCCACTTAAGTATCAATTAGATTAAGTATTTTTTGTCGAATCCTATATTTCTACAATGGTTACTTTATTTTTGAAAGATTTTTGATCATAGTTTGAACCTTTTTCTCTAAAGACACCAATCAATGCATGATCAAAGTTAATTATTTGACAAAACTGTCATTAAAACAGTCAAAAATCTGTTTCAAGTATGCAAAATGATTTTTATTTCTTGCTACTTCCTTTATGCTATTCCCTTGCAATTGAAATTAAAATCGTGAATTCAAAGCAGATATTTGACCTCAGCAATAAGATGTTGAAATTTTCAATGATGGTAATGTTTTTGGTACCTTCATTGTTTAGATAAGAAATAATGCCTTACTGGTCCAAGCAGAACAAAACTGAATTCTATTTTAATGTAATTCCTTATTTATCATTTATTTAATAATTTGAATTGTCAACTACGACAGCTGCTGCTGATCTGAAGCTGACACGTTTTTGTGTGAAAATATAAATCGCCAACAAAGACAGCTGCTTCTGATGTCAAGCTTAATAAAGTTCATAGTTTTGGTTTGTAATCTTGGCATTGTAAATGGAAGATGTTTTTTGAACTCATTTGTCACTAAGTCGCTCGGAAATATATCATTCTATGCAGGCATTTATGCGGGTTACATATGCAAAATATGTGCAAAATATGGAAGGTGTATCTTGTCTGCTCTCTTAGATACGAACAAAACGTTGCGTTTTGTGCATTATAATGCGACGGACATAGATTTTCGTCCTTATTCTACCAGTGTTGCATATTCTTATCCGTAGAAATTGTTTGATTCCACAGATGCAAGAAATTTAAGATTCTTAAATGTGTTGCTCGGTCGTAAAATATTGGATTTGGATCCACAAAGATGAAAATTCTGACCCTCGTATCGAATAAGTAGTTTTGTTTATCATTGTTCGTACGGAGAAAGAAAAGTTTAAATCAATAATCGATCAATAACCTCTGCATACAAAATATTTACTGCAATAAAGACGAAAAGTTAACAGGTCTGGTGATTCAATCAATAGAAAACGATATGTGAGCAATGTCTATTGGCAGCATGCTGTGTTAAGAGTGATCAATTAAAAAAATTGGAAATAGGGGTGATCAATTGAAACTTCTCTCGCCTTTTGTGGGGCAGTGATCAATGGAATAAGTCTGAATTTCAAAAAGTGAATGCTGCTGGGCACAAACTAAAGGATCAATTTTGCATACACTTGGATTACAAATTGATAACCCTCATTGAAATAACAATCCGTGGGGAATTTCAGAAAATCAAAAATATCATATTCAGCCAATCAGCCATACCAACTTGAAAACTGAAGAAACCTATGTTGATCCTACTATGTTGAAGTTAATATTTTTGGTTGCCATTTTTTAGTTTCCTAAAATATGAAATTTATAAAAGAGTCTGTTAATACTTTCTGGTGTATATCAGTGGTAAAACATGAGATTTTGGAAAAATATTCGTGATCATCATCATCAGTTTTTTAGGGTTTCTCGTTGGACATAGACCTTCCTCAAGATTCGCCAGACCTCTCAATCTTTGGCGTCGCGGTGCCAGTTCTTTTCTGAATTTGAATAGTTCGTCATGTCATCTTATTTTCTGTCGGTCACTTTAGTATGATCGCTTGTGATCCGTATTGCGATGTCTAGCAGTTTTCTGACAATCTTGCAACATGACCAGCCAATTGCCTCTTGAGCTTTCCAATTGATCCTGTGATATCTTCGATTCCTGTAAATTTTCTCTAAGAAACCATGTTATTTTGTGATCTCTCCAGGGGATGTTGAGACCAAGGAAGCGGCAGAAAGGTTTCGATTCCACTTATCGATCAATAGAGTTATTTCTTATGAACAACTCTTTGTGCTTGCGTGTGTATGTGTATGTATGTCCAGCAAATACCCGACAACGAAGTTGTCATCTAACAGATATATTAATCTGTTTAAAGTTTTTTTTTATTATCAGTTATTGAGAAATCTACTAAAGATAGATAAAAAGATACAGATTATTGAACTTACTCCATAACATCTATTAATCATCTCTCTTAACTTCCACACATTAGAATTATCTAAATTTAGATATAAGATATCTAAATTGGCAACACTGAAAAGATGTACTCGTAATACTTCGGAACTGTAGTTTCGCACGAGTGACAGAAGATTATCTGATATGACAATTAATGGCATGTTGCTCCTCACACCATAAATCCCCATCCCTTCCAAACATTCATCTTTGGAACGAGCACTGTCTGAGATTCCTTCAAATGCCCGGATACTGACTTTAATGTATACAGTAATACATCAGTTAGTACTAAAGATATATTTCCAAACCATGCAGCATTATAAGGGGTCATTATGATATATCCTCAATAAAGATAGTGCCACTTATCATTTAAAAACATAGAATTTCGTTGATGAGTCCCAACCATATGGAATGGACTAGTGCTGTGTATTCTATCTGGTAGCTACTGAATGTCAATATACGTATATCACTACGTGATAAACTATTTGTATATGTATGGGTTTATTCTTATACGCATGGTTCACTAACCAAAATGAATAGTATGCAGTTATTCTGGAAACTGTCGATGATGCTTGGTTTATCATTGTTTAAGAAACTCAACAGAAGTAAATATATCACATAACGTATTTGAAAAAGAGTGTTTACTTGAATCAGCTCTAAACAGGGTTGCACTGAGCGGGATATCAATGTATTATTGAGAAGGAAGTAAATATCTATAGATAATTTGAAATTATATCTGATTTTTTCTAGATAAGAAAAAAAGCAGAAGGTCAAAAAATAAGAAATAGAAAAATCAATACAATGAAATTAACATGCGCGTGAAAAATGTTGGAACAGACGTTCACAATCACGGGAAACTTCATCGCCTAGGGTGACTTTTAGGTTTCTCAGTAGGAACCTGGGACCATAGATTGGCAGATTCAACCGTCGCAATATTGATCTTTTGGCACTGCTAGTATTGGTAAATTACTTTTCCTATTTAAAGATTATCTAAGTAAATGGTGGAGCTGAAACATGGAGCCTATCCAAAAGTATTGCCTTTCAAACTGAGAACTACCCAATAAGCACAGGAGAGAATCATGCTCAACATCACACGGAAGGATCATAAAACAGTGCAGTGTATTAGAAAAAAACGGGGGTCAAAGCAGTCAAAGAATGCATGTGATTTGAAAAGTTTTCTTCAACTCAAATGGTTATTGGCAGGATATGTGGTGAGAATTTTAGACAACCGTGGGATATCCCGACTCAGCATGTATCCCCAGGGATCATATGCAAAACTATTCAGCAACAAAAAAAAGGAATATGATGGGATGACAAACTACACAAATTCAGAAAATATTGGCTCTGCAACGCCAATGATAAAGAGGTGTGGTGAATCTTTGGGACGGTCTATATTCAGCGACAGACGTTAAGACGACGACGATGATGATGATGATGATGATGATGGAAAAATAAAATATTTTCAATATCATACGTATTTGATTTGGAATGTGTCTATGTAGTCAGACGATGGAAGGTGAAAAAAAAAGCTGAAATATGTTGGAAAAGGTTGCGCAGGCAAAAAAAGTTGAGAATCATTGAGTTAGAAGACATGATAAAAGAAAGAACGAAAAATCCTGATTTACTCACGAGAAAACTTAAAAACCCACTTGGGTAATATCAAAGAGACCACCCAAAGGAAAAGATATGGTAAACAAGATTTCAAACCGGGCAGTTGGGCTTGCCTCAACCACATAGGTATTATTGGTGGCCAGGGGGCTTGCAGCAGACGTGAAAAACCCTAAAAAAAATCCTCGATCACAAAACCAAGCAATGATGAAAAAAAAAGCAATGATAAAAAGTTTAGCAGTTAGAGATTCGGTCAAGTGAAGAGAATGAATCCTGTTCGTTCAGATAGCATATACTTTCGCCTACATCAATGTCTTCATGATGACGTCATTGCTGTTGTTGCTTTTATTATGACGTCACCATGATGACGTTTTTAGTTTTCTAACTACAATTGAAGAAACCTGTGTGTGTATGTATGCATTGTAATTAATTAGCAACTGGTCGTTCAACTTAGTTGACATTCTCCAGACATATTAGTCAGCTCACAAGGCAGTGCAGTGTCTAGTTTGAAGATGTTTGAATCAGTTGAGAAATCTCATAAGAAATAAATGTATTATTATAGATTAAAGCTCTTTCTTCTTTATTTCTATGAATAATCACCATTGACTTCCACACTTCAGAATAATATAAATTTTTGTATAAAATATTTAAATTGGAAACACTGAAGAGAAGTAACCGACATACTTCGAAGCCGAAATTTCGTACGATTATCTCACATGACAATGGCAGGCTATTCCATGCATCATCTAGTCTGGAATATTCGAAACATTCACTTTTGGAATGGGCATTGCCCAAAAATCTGAATAGCCAAAAATGTGTCAGAGTTAACAAGGTCAGGAAAAAATTTCCGGATCACCCCCCAAATTCAATCATTTGCCTATGTCCGACAAGTCCACATAATTTCATCGAATTTCATAGAGAACCTATGGAGATATTGTGTGTACAAACAGACAAACATGGGTGGATACATAATCTTTGTCCAACTTTGTCTGCAGAGTTAAAAGCATAAATAAAATACTAATTCACAAACACACATGAGTGAGCGTATAAAAAACAGATCTTCATTTGTATTTATGATTTGATAACGGCAATAATCAAACCAATACGTATTAAGAACCACGTACACCCATTTTATTGTATCTTTAATTAAGCTGCAAGCTGAACTGTCAATGGAGTTAATATTTTCTTAAAGGATGTGTGTCTTGGCAGCTGGTGAAAAGGAGCTTGAATGAATTATATAACACAAGTGTTGATCTGTCAGAATGATGTGATTTATTTCATAATTACTGTCCCAGTCATCATAGCTACCATATGATTCCATTCAAATATTGGCTGGCATTAAATTCTTATCAATTCAGTACATTTTCAGTAATTGCGTCATTACACGTACATACGTTTTAGTAACGCTCGACAAGTCTGCAATAATATACATTCACAGTATGGTCAAAATTATGGTGAACCTTTTTCAAAATTGACATATTTTATTTTGTACCGCGCCAACACCCTCTTGTGAATGTAACGGCCAAAATATTGAATTTTATTGAACAACGGGTTATATTTACCAAAGTCAACCGTCCAAGACTCGATAACTTCCAAAACCCGGCAGGTATTGAGCAATATCTGATACTCGATTGCGGACAGTGTTTGAGTTGACTTGGTTCACAGACCTGCCCCTCTGTTTTGGTTTTGTTTTGAAATCATATTGTCTGGTGTGTTACGCTTCGTACATATCCGAGGTATTTTTGGATTGTTATTCTTCTATACTTTTGAAGAGTCGGCAAATTCCAAAAGTCAATTCGGTGCCGAGTTTGGGAAATTTATGCTTACTTGCACTTATGTCTTTCAAATCTCTGTTATCAGTCTTTAACAGACAGAAAGAGAAGAAAAGAGTAATCCGAATGTACGAACAGAAACTTTGCATCTTATGAGTACATGTGTTCAGTCGTGGACTGCTGATGATACAGCTACAACTACTAATACTTCTGCTACTGTCGATGTGAGAATTCGATTTTTTACCTGAAATGAATACAAGAACGTTATTCAACAATAATCATCATCATCATTAGCCTTTTGGCGTACGTCGTTGGACATGGACCCTCCCCGGGATTCGCCAGGCCTCTCTGTTGTTTTGGATCTTACAGAATATCTCCAGTTATGCTTTACCTACATGAATATTTTCTTGTTGTCAAACTTCCCTGCTATTAAGTTTCGACTTTTTGTTTTCGTATGTAATAACAATGACTGATCGCAGCATCGTTCGTCAAGTCTTTCTTCTCTATATATTTATGCTCTTACCAGTCACTTTTTCCTCTCTCTTTCTTTCTTCCTTGTCGCACTATTGAGTTGACTTTATTTTCGCATGTAACAACGGATGACAATAACGAAACTAAAAACCAATGACGTCATGTACGAATAACAGTGACACACTGACGTACGCAAAAACGTGGTGACGAATTCACACCCATTTCTATAGCCCAACTCAGGTCAGCTTGTTTTGCAAATACCATTTACAAGATGCACTGAAAAAGAGTTGAAAAAATACATTCTATTTTGTTCATCTTTTAGGTTTTGAAAAGACAAGGGAGTCTGAATCAAGCGTAGCCAATCTACTTAATCATTTTGATTATTTGTGTGTATCAAAGCAAAAGAGGAAATTGATTTGACGAAACTTTTATGACGAAAAATAGGAACGAATAGAATTCATAAATACATTTGGCAAACGTAATATTAGGATTAGTGCTGAGTCTATATGTATAATGTGATATACTGTCAAGACAAAAAATGGTTCCTTTACAGCAATAGGAAGTTTTAAAAAACCATAACGTATGAAAAGAAAACATGGATTTCATCAAATTTTGAACAGAAACCCACGCAGGTACCGAAAAACACAGTGCTGACAGACTTGGCCAACAATCGTGTTCTATGTTCCAGCACATCTACTCTGTACAATTGAAACTTGCTGGATTTGATGATTTAAACATTCAAGGATTTTTTTGTTTTCTGTAAGATTTTAGAAGAGATATTTTTGCCCAGTTAAATACAGCATTTTATGTCGTTTCGAAATCAATGTCTCCTCCCCAAGATTAATTTAATTAGATACCCATCGAAGAATATTGCACCCTGCCGTATTTTCTGCAACGTCCATCATCATCTATCTGGTTATAGCAATCAGGATGTCACTGGGTTATTTTTTACTCGAGCATTCATCATAATCCACTTCTGGCTTGCTAGGCCCATCGAAGCTCCGCCAGAGCCTGTTGACTGCACTCTCAGGATATACGTTCACTAATCGGTCTGTTGCCAACCTCTGACGATGCTGGACCTTGGGTCGGACCTCCCGGTTTGACATTCAAAATTTTCTGTTTCCAAGACTGGTTTTCAGGCTAAAGCGCACAGTTCTTCTCTACTATTTCACCCATAGCTGGGGGAGATGGATTCTTGCCTCTCCAAACAACATTAAAGAGAAGCGAAAGACTTCACTTGGATCGCTAATTCCATTATCCACCCTGCTAACCACTTGGCTACCTTCACTGTTGATCTATGTGATCAAAAACATTACAAAGGCCCGAGTCTCTTCAATGAAACTAAGCCTTTAATTGTAGTATTTTACTTTCGTTTATAAAGAATAAAAACATTATTTGTTCTGTCTTGCTTGGTGTGATTCTAAAGTAATTCTTTACGTTTGGTGCATTTTTATGAATTCGGCATTTCGAGACCGTCAACCAAAACTGTCATCGAAACTGTCAATAGGGGTTTCTTCAGTTTTTAAAGTTGGTTCAGTTGTCTGTCTGTCTGGCTGGCTACATATCACGCATACAAATTGTACCTATAGAGTTAGAGGGCTGAAAACGTAAAAAACACTCTTTATTATGTCTACGAAAAACTTTTTTGTACCCTCTCCCGGAAAAAAAAGTTTTAGCTTGAGGGTATTCAATTTACCGTGCAAGTTTAAGCTAAATTGGTCCCTCGGTCTGTGTCCGACAGCATACGCGTTTGTTTCTAGATAATTTAAACTTTTTAAGTGACAGAAATAATTAATCCACTGGTGGCCCTTTTTCCCCAGTTTATACTCCTGTTGATCACCCCCAACACGATGTGCAGCCAAAATACGTTGGTCACGTGACAGTCTCTCTCGAGTGACTAACTAGACCTGTCCTTTTCGTCTGATACATTCAGCGTCATGATGGATTCGGCTATTTAAATGTCTAACGCTGTGTTCGTTTTTACAATCCTGCAATAATGGATTTGGTTAACCGTCACAATGAAGGGAGCATGTAAAGATTAATGTCTACAATATGATTATTTTTTTTATTGCCGAGGATTCTTCAAACGGACGACAAAGTAGCACATCTTCTATTGCCATTTATTAGTTGTAAGCTCTTCTTGTACGTTTTTAGCGAACAATTTGCTGCTATAGAGGGTGGCATCTTAAATGTAATCATTTCTGTCTGTACAGTTCTTAAAATCACAATTTATGTTCCATTTTATGCACACACACACACACACACACACACACACACACACACACACACATATATATATATATATATATATATATTGGCGTGTGCCACTCTTAGATTTAATGACTTCCTGTCTAGAGTTTCTTCTCTTGTGATAAGAATGGTTAACCAAGGAGGCGAACATAAGAAGATATTTAAACAGTTCAATTAGGCAGTTTTTATGTTGTGTATGGACATAAATTTTTGGACAACGAAGGAGTACGTTTTGAATTTAGGGGCCGGCCATTTGTAATAACAAGTACGGGTCCGCAGTGAATGTTCATTATTTGAATACTACTGTAACGTGAAGAGAGCGAGAAAGTTGCCCTACACATGAACTTCAGCAAGACGAAGATCATGTGCAACAACCACATCGGGGATAAAAACACTAAGATCAAAATCGAGGACACACAACTAGAGGAAGTAGACCACTAAATCTACCTAGGACAACGAATCTCCATGAGACCATCAAAAGAAGAAGAAATCAGGAGAAGAATCACACTAGGATGGCAAGCCTTTGGCAGAGCTAGCTCAACCTTCAAAAATGAGAAGATCCCATTAATCCTAAAGAGAAGGGTGTATAACCAATGCATCCTCCCAATAGTCACTTATGGAGCCGAAACATGGAACCTAACCAAGAGACAGACCCGAAAATTGAAAACCATGCAACGTGCACATGAGAGAATAATGCTAGGCCTCACATGGAGAGACCACAAGACAGCACAGCACATCCGAGAAAGACAAGAGTTAGGGACATCATAGAATCCATTAAAAATCTCAAATGGCAGTGGGCTGGCCATGTTGCAAGAATGGCAGACAATCGATGGACATTGCGACTCAGCAAAATATTAGATGGAGAGACGAGCTAGACAGGTTCAGGAAGTACTGGCTCCGCGACGCCCATGATGGGAAGATGTGGCAGATCCTAGGGAAGGTCTATGTCCAACGATGGACGCTAAAAGACTGATGATGATGATGATGTAGTGGTCAAAGGGCAGACAACTCGTGAGAAATGTCAATATACCATGTATCCCATCTCAAGATATGATATATATAAGTCATAAATAAATACTTCTTTTTTTTTTTTTCGCACATAAACAATCACAGGGGTAGACCACCTTCATGTTCCTAATAAGCATTAGTCTGGCCGGTGTCAGAACTTGATAAGTTCAGTATCTTGATGGTTTGTTAATCCATCGACCACTTTTTGCCATCGCTTCGTCAACTCTGGAGGTGGCTGGTCCCCTATGTCAGGTACAGTTGGTTCTCCCAGCTTAGGTTCATTGGATAACTGTGCTGGAACTGATAATCAGTCTCTTTCGATGGTTGGATGTATCGTCAATTTCTTCTATATTTCCTTCCTATTCTTGTTTCAACAACACATGGGCTCTGTTGCTTTTAACTTTGATAGTCCGTAGTGTCAAGATTTTTTAATGTATATGTACTCGTGCAGGGTCACCTGTCTCCAACTGCATGAATACTTTTCCCGCATGTCGGTCATAATATCTTCAGTAGCCTCGAGTGCTCAGAATGCCCATCTCGAACGTTAGATTCATTTTCTGCGTTTAGATACAACATTTGATGTGACGTAAGCAATCTTGTCCTCAAGCGATGACTCAAAAGGAGTTTTGCAGGCGATTCACCTACCTTGTCCAATGGCGTATTTCGCGACGCTAGCAATATCTTGTAGGGGGTCTTTGTTTTCCTCCCTAATTTTTATTAATGTTTCCACGACTGTAACTACATTGTCGCCATGTCCGTTTTTTATGGGAATCGCCGACTGGAGGTAACATGGCGAAAGTCCTATATTTCGCCAAACCTTTAAAATTCAGAAGATGATAGATGTGAGGCGTTATCTGAAATCAGAATATATGAAATTCTGTAGCTGGAAAAAAATGATTTCAGCTTATTTATTGCTATGAAACTGGTTTGATTTCTCAGTTGCATAACTTCGGTGAATTTTAAGTAATAGTTCACAGCATCTACATATGAAAATGAATGAAAATAGGTCGACACCAACCTTCGACCAGGGACGTTTTGGTATCTCGTATAGTGATGATGATTCTTTAGAATTTTCCGTCCTGGATTTGGTACGTATGGCACACGTTTAAACTATTTCCTGAATTGGTGAATTCATGTCGGGCCAGAACAATGTATTTTTGACTTTCTGCTTGTTTCTCACAAACCTTGATTCACGATTTCTCTTCTGGTTGATTCAGGGACAATTAATCTTTTATTTTATAAAAAATAGTTGGCCGTTATACGCTATTTCGTCACGAAACTCCCAATACAGTTTCATTGATGCCAAATGTTCCTTCTTTGATCCCAGTCAACTATTTAGCACAATGATGCGTAAAGTTGTTGAGTCGCTGTCTGAAACAATTCCAGTTCTGCTGGTGACATCGGAAGTGAGCTTATAAACCTTTATGTCAATACATTATACCGTATCAAGGATATCATATAGCATTTTTCGTGGAGAGTGAACAGCTGGTATAGCATCTGGTTTCATTTTGATCAAGTACAGACCAGTCAACTTCCCAAGGCCCTCACTTAGATTAGGATAATCTAATGACAAGTTCACAAAATTAAACCTAAGTTCTTTTCAGTTCTTTTCAGTAGGCCTAATGCCAATCATACATTGTATCCCAGGATTGGGAATCAGACAAATACTTCAGATTTAAGATACATAACTTTGTCGCTGACTATGCATTTAAGTTCAACCCAACTCTCTGGTTGGATTCTATGCTGACGATAGATGTTCAGCCGGACGTTTATTGACTGCAACAGACCAGAATAAAATGAGTATATCACGTTATTTGGAAAAAATATTTGCCTGTGCTGTAGTATCAAGCTTGAAGCTGATACTCTGTCTATCTTCCACAATGGCAGATTGTGTCCAGTCAGAGGTTACTACTTTTGTTTCCAGTATAATGCCATCTAGAAATGAATACTGATACGACGGGTCATTGTCTCCCTGGGGAACCTATTTCTGAAACACTTTGTGTTTGTTTAGAACGGCATGAATTCGCAAAACTTTGCTTATAGCATTTTGTGCATGTTTCCCCTTGGACAGAGCATTGTTTTGGAGGATGGTTCTCACTGCAATACATTTATAGCATTCATTGACACTGTCATTTCTACGTCACTTGATTTCACCTGGTTTGTTCTGTTTTCTCACCATGTCGATATTTCTTTTGTTCGGGATTGAGGAATCTTCATTGATATTTTTTCACGTGTGAAGCGATTGCTTAAATAGCTCAGCATTTATCAACAGCTTTTAAATGTTAAATCTGTTCCCTGAAGAAGTAGTTCTCGGGTATCTTTACTTTGTATTCCATATACAATCCTGTCTCTGATCGAATCGTCCTGTCATAAGTAGGATTCGCAGTCTCTAGCTTTCAGTCCGATATCAGTTTGAAACAAATCTAGTTTATCTCATGGTGACTAATTTTTACAGTAAAATAGATTACAGACGTAAGCCGTTTTTGGAGGGGGCACTGCATTCCTGGAACAGTTATGATTTTGTCTTTATGTTCTGGGTTTTCAAATACAAAAGAATTTGATAACTGCTGATCTTCGCGACCGGCGATGTGCAAAAATCTGGCAACCTGTACCCGTTCGTCTTTCTCTATAATTCCCCCGGCGAGTGAATGAAATTCATATCATTGTTCCCAGGACTTGAAGTTTTCTTCTAGATTTCCTTCACAGTTCAAGTGGCTTCGAATTCATTTGGTTCAAACTGATTTACTTGAAAAATTATTTTAGAGTACTCCACTTTTCTCGTCATTTCTAAACGTGAACGGCGAATCCTTGCCGCATGAATATAATGCATTGAAACAAGATCAGAAGTAAATTAAAAAAGATATACTGACTAATCTTCCTGTCGTGAGTGCAAGTTACTTCACTCTGATATCACTTCATGTCGTGTTATGGACTTGAATAATTGAGGACAAAGGAATACCGACACTCGAGTACCCTCCGTTGTACCACTTACTGATCCACCATCGACCCATTACTAAATTGGTAAATTTTTATACGTTTTGCGTAAGCTATACATTATTACAATGCTCACTTCCCACCCAAAATAAAAACAACTATACTATTACGATACTATCTGCGAGCAAAGTTGGAAGCAAAATATAAGAATTATAGCTTGAGGGGAGGTGGAGCTTCATCAGCACAGTTAGTGAGCTATGGTAAGATAACTGTTTTTTAAAAGCCCCGAAACAGTTCCATGCTAAACAACTGATGATCCTTATAAGAAAATTTCGCTCTTAGTACAATGAAATCTAATTCTGTACAAAAGATAAACGTCTTCAAAGAAGTTCTGGTTAACAGTTATCAGTGAATAATTGATTTGCATAGCATAAATGAGGGAAAAAAAACAAAAAAAAACGAATAATCAGGAACTGAAGAATATGTATGAAGGATATTCAGTTAAAATTTCCGTTGTAACATCTTGGGTACTTCAAGAACAAAAAACTTTCAATACTGATATAAAAGGAACAATTTTCAACATCTTTAGTGCTTAAGGCTGTAAAGCTTTCCAGACTAAGATCATAAAATTGTGAAATAAATTTGTTGCGCTTATCTATAAGTATATAATTTCATACTAGCCCTATCTTTCTTTAAGCATTGAGCACTTCATAACTTGCAGTACATATATATATATATATATATATATATATATATATATGTGTGTGTGTGTGTGTGTGTGTGTATGCGTGTGTGTGTGTGTGTGCGTGTGCATATATATGTTCCACTTCCACATTGTCAAATTATACCATCATTTTGTCTGAGTACTTTACGTACACACGTACACATACGTTCACTTGTACATCTATGCACACACACACACACACACACACACACACATACACACACACACACGCACGTATATATATATATATATATATATATATATATATATATATATATATATATATATACGATGTACTAATCATTTTGGTACGATGGTTTAATTACTTGGGTACTGACCATAGCGTAATGATTAATAAATTCATCTCACAAAACTATTCACTCATTTGAGGCCCTCATACGTATACCTTGTGCCATAATCTTCCTACACCAATTTCCCCCATTCAGCCTAGTACCGTACTTAGTTCAGTTTAATAAATATAATGTCGACTGATCATTCTATCAGAATGTTGTACTGAAGCCTATCCAGAATGTATTGAAAAGTAGCAGAAAACATGCCATATCATTGATTCCATAACCTTTTGATGGTAACAATAATCTGCTTTCGATTGAATAAACTCTTGATCCAATGAAAACTACTTATTCATTTTTTGTGAAAAAAAATAGTTAGAACTACATATTTACTTACTTTTTATAAAAAGGTTTGATTTCACAAAACTTCAATTGTAAAAGAAAATACTTCAATCAAATTAAAATCACGTATTCATTTTTTTTATCAAAAAATAGTTAAAACAGCGTATTTACTTTTCGGAGTGAAAACGTTTGATTCAGCCAAACCATCGATTATAAAAAAATTGTTTTGATTAAATAGATTTTTAATTAAATTAAAACTACATACTTAATATTTTTTTTTTTTTGTAATTTCGCCAATTAAGCAATTTCACCGATTCGGCAAAACATCTCTCAATAATGTTTAACCGGATGTTGGCATCTCGTTGACTTCTACCCCGAACTTTACTCCTATCTATGAGCACTTAGATAGTTTCCCTACTCACCTAACAATATCAACTGGTTTTATCGACTTTTGAAGAATGGAAACCTAAATTAACAATGACAGATCTGATACTTCCAGATCTACAACCACGTACGTAACAAACCGCACAACCAATCGGTATTGAACAAATAACCACCACAAATAGCAATATTACTTCAGTGTTTCGTTGGTAGGGCATAAAAGTAGATTGTCATCAGTATTTTAAGTATTGTACGCGAGTTGTTTATGACATATTACCGATTATTAGATGACAGATATCTATCTATCTATATTTTATTGATTGATTTAAGTACTAATTTTTATTGTTGAACTCCTACTCTGGAATTTACTTTACTAGTGCCTCATTACAGAAATGACGATGGCAATAGCAATGATCCTAACCAAAATTTAAACACTCCAAGGCTACTGAGGAGGCTGAAATTATTTCAACCCATTTGAAGATTAATAAGGGAATATTGTTTGAAATTCAGCCAAGTGGTTTAAATAGTTGCATTTTTATATTTATGTATGTGTCATTTGTGCAGCCCTAACTGTTCATGGTAGAAAACTTGAAATTTTGCACAAACATTCCCTTCAATGAGCAGTATTTTTTTTTTTTTTGAGAATCTGGCTTATTGACTGAAACAGTTGTATTTATGTATGTGCCTCGCCAATAGACTGCATTAATGTTATCGAAGTGGAGTTTGACCCTGAAGCATCCAGTCCTTTTCATTAACTGGTTGGGAGTAAACATCCGTCAAGAAAAGGTACACACATGTTGATCCTTGTTATTTGATAATGCAAGTTTTTCCTTAACATAAGAAACTTGAAACAGAGTCTAGCCTTCATGGGTGGATACTGGTTTTTACAGAGCCACACTTACCATTGCTATACGACAAAGAAAGAATTGTTACCAATGAACATGTAATAATAACCAATCCAACTAAAATTACGATGTAATTCAGTTTAACATCACAGTTACAATTCAAATATAACCCACCCGCTAAAACCATCAAATCTCATTTTAATTCGCAAAAACTTCACCCACTCGCCTACACACCCGTCCCTGTGTACTCACCAACTAGTTACAATTTAAATAGAACCCACCTGCTAAAACCATTTGATTTAATTTTAATTCTTCAAAACTTCGCCCGCTCAACCGTCCCTATGTACTTGCCTCCTGCCAAAAGTACTCAGCATAAGCCCACGAAACTTTTTGTCGGTGCAGATTTGATCCTGTGTAATGTTTTTAATAAGTTAGTTTTTGACCCCTCCCAAAAATGTTTTTTTAGGAGAGGGGTTAGATACAGGGCGTCTATTTACATGATGAAATGATCGCACACTTTTTGACGACGTAATAAAAAAACATTTTGTATTCTTTCTTTCTTTTTTTTCAAATCTATTCTTGAAATGAAAATGTGACGAAAAGTTTCTTTCTTCTTTTATGAAAAAACTGAGATATTTTCACAAAACTAATAGCGACGTTTATTGGTTGTACACGAATACCTTGAATGACGTTCTTCTGATTGCTGCAGATATTTTGATGTGGGACAATTTAAGTTCATTACTCCCAAACACGAAATATTGGGATCAGACATTTTCTAAATTATATGGAGGAATGTTTAATTTTTCACTTCTCACTTTTAGAGGTCCAAATAGATAGAGAAGATTATGTTTCACTTTTTAGGGGTCCACATCAAGGGATACTTTCATTTTTCAATTTCATGTGTCCAAATCGAAAGGGAACATTCTTTTTTCACCTTAAGGTATCAAAAGATGGCGTATTCTTTTTCAATTTAAGATTTCAAAATCTGCCGGGAAATTAGTTTCCCATTTTTGGAGTCAAAATCTAAGAAAGGTATATAACTGATGTATTCTTCTGGTAATCTCCTATGGAGCTGAAACACTGAACCTAACCACAAGACTAATCCTCAAACTGAGAACCATGCAACAGTCACATGAGAGAATCATATCACGTGGAGGGATCACAATATATTAGGGAGTCAGCAATATCATAGAATCCATTAGGAGATTCAAATGGCAATGGACTGGCCATGTTGCAAGAATGCCAGACAGCCACTGAACATCACGATTCACAGCATTGATTCCCAGAGATCACATGCGAAACTGTTACTGGCAGAATATGATGAGGCGAAATGAACAAGCCCAGAAGGTTTGGCTCAGCAACGCCCATGATAGAAGCAGTTCAATGACCATCGACGGACGCAAAAAGGCTGATGATGATAATGAGGAATTAATAACGCTTATATATACTCATATATATGTGTATGTGTGTGTGTGTGTGTTCGTGTACTTGCCAAAAATCATCCTATAGTGCGGTTTTCGACTATTCTTTTTTAAATTAAAGAATAGAATAATAATCTATTATGTATACAATGATCGTCAAACTCTAAAGTTTCATGCCATAACGAGAACTATCCTCAGAATAGTGTGTAAATCAATATGTAAAATCCATATGCCCAATCCCTGATTTGAAATCATGATCAACTGATTGCCAGGATGCCATCTTACTGTTCGAGCTGAGCGGTCAACGTTAATGAAAATCTATGGCACAGATAACAAGAATTTAATTCATCCAAATAGATGAATACACTTATACATTTTTTTTTATTTGTTACATATACAATACAAAAGCTGTATATTCAGTCAGAATAGAAGCAGTCCGATTGAAGCAGTCATTCTTGTTTGACTCTTTTGAAGGATTTTACAAGTATTTCAGGTTTGTAACTCAGTGGTATTCCATGTCTCAACTCGTTCAGGTTAAATCTGAAACGAAATAGAGCATAGCTGTTGGTACAATGTAGGGAAGGTGTCCTGATTGGGAAGTTTCACATGGTCGCTCAAACAGTTTATTCAAAGCAATAACCATATATTTCATGTATTTACTTCTGTTTTTCTTTCATGAAATCTCTTTTTATTTAATCATTCTTTTTCATATCGAGTTAGCAAGTGTGTAGAACTCGACAATTTACAATCGGGACCACCTTCTCTACATTGTGCATTCACATGTTCAGAAAGAGATCAATTCTAAAGGAATCTCAGAAGGAAAAGCTATCCACTCAAAGGCTCATAGAAGACTTTCGCTAAATACGGTTATTCAAAAAGGTCATTTTGCATAGAACTGACGAAAGCTTGCTACCGCTGATTAAAAAAAAAACATCATGAGTTTTGCTAGAAATCTGATCGTAATAATCAAGAATGTCTCTGTGGGTTTAATCGGTAAAGTGTCCGACTGCCGACGGGTTGTACGTTCAGATCCGATTACGGTCACAACACATTTTAAACATCCCTTTGCTTCTATTTCGATCATGTGTGCATACAAACGTACCGAGAGAAATACTTGATTTATATATACGAAAATGACAGTTCTGGTTAGTCACTCAATAGGAACTATAACTTGACTCATATTTTGAGGGGGGGTTAGAATGTCGTGTTAGGGGTGATCAATTAGAAATTTGGGGAAAAAAGGTTAATTAGTCACTTCTCTGACCTTCTGTTAGGCTGTGATCAACAAAAAAGTTCGAATTTTCAGAGAACGATTGTGAATGCTACCTGACACAAACTAACGGACCGATTAAACTAACATTCACATTGAAAATTGCCCCCCCCCACTAAAAAGAATTTCTTCGGTGGGTATGGATATAAAAACAAAATTTTTTGTCGTCATGATAAAGAGTGCACATTTAAACTTTCAGCCCTCTTGCTCAATTGGTGCAACCTGTGCACGCGACGCATTCATAGCCTGAAAGATAGCCAGACTCACGTTGAAACTTGTTGACAGTTTTGGTTGACGGTTTCCAATATTAGTACTTCCGGAACTGACATGTACGACTGATGCAAATAGATTTTTACTCTTCTCTCATACAAAGTTATTTCTCTTGGGATATTGAGGAACGATTGTGTTGTGACTGGGGACGATGCAGTGATGAAATCAGCTTTTTCATCCGCCAGACACTGCCACCACTAACTTACCACTATCTCTCCTTGGGACACGTACCCATGTAAATACATATGTATACGTGTGTGTGTGTGTGTGTGTGTGTGTGTGTGTGTGTGTGTGTGTGTGTGTGCAAGAATAAAGTAGAAATGTATACCCAATGGATATTGCAGAATTTGAAATCCACTTCCTCAGCTAAAAAGCTCTCCGGCTTAATTAAAAATCAGTGCTCCTCTCTTTGACTCTATCTCTGTATCTATGCCTCTCTGCAACCCCCCTACTCTCTCTCTCTCTCTCTCTCTCTCTCTCTCTCTCTCTCTCTCTCTCTCTCTCTCAGAGAGGAAAATCTTATCTCAGTTCTGTAACTGAACTGTAAAAGGACCTCGACCATGTTGGTCCTGCTACTACCAACGGGCTTTATCCGCGTATTTGATTTATAATACCTTTCCGATTCAGACCGGGGACAAGGCAGTCTGTAATCTGATCCCACAGATAGTCACGTGACCTAATCCATTCTTATGTAAATAAGCTTAAACTGACGATTTACTCTCGAGGCGGTCCGTTCATGGCAAGGAGGAATCGAATTTAGTCAAACAAAGGCTATATTCATTACTGGGTGACCTTGCTGAGTGTTCTAAGCTTTCCCGAGTTTCACTTGCTATTCGCCCGCACTCAGCCTGCACCAAACAAATCGTTTTGATCTATCACCGAAGTTGGAAAAGAAATGCAGTAATACCCCTACTTATCTTTACCCCGTTCAGCGCTGATCAACTATCTTCATCATCAGCAGTAGCAGCCTTGGATATAGACTTTCCCCAAGATTCACTCCTCTTCTCTATCATGGTCGTCGTATAGCTGATACTTTCTGAAATTGTCTAGTCCCTCATGCCTTCTTATTTTCTGCCAGTCACAGTTTCGCATATGATATCTAGGGATTCTCGCAACATGATCAGCCCATTGCCTTGAGTTTTCTAATAAATTCTATCAAATCTCTGACTGTTCATTCTCTAATATACTGTGTTGTCTTGAGTTCTCTCCGTGTGATGTTGAGCATGACTCTCTCCCGTGAACGTTGCATGATTCTCAGTTTTAGGGTCAATCTTTTTGTGTAGTTACAGGCTTCAGCTCCATTAGTGACTGTCGGGGGATGAACTTGTGGCATACCTTACTTTTTAGGATCTTGAAGGCTGAACTTGCTCTACCGGAAGCTTGCTAGAGTGATTTTTCGCTTCATTTCTTTTTCTTTTGGGGGTTTCATGGAGATGCATTGTCTTAGGTAGATGTAGTAGTGTAGTTTCTGCAGCTCTGCATTTTTGATTTCGATCGTTGAGTCTTTGTGTTCAACATTTTTCACTAAAGTTATTTTGAAGACCACCTTTCTTTTTTACTCCATTCAGCTCGTCTGCAATAATGATAAAAGATAGAATCATGGCCAGTTTCAAAAATAAATGTACAGTTCTGTACAGTTGTGTTGATATTATAATAAATCCATACACATACTTATATTTGAGCCTTTTGTTAGTTGGCTTGTTTGTTTATTGGTGCCCCATCCCTGCAAATGCAACAAAGTAATATCGAGTAATATTCTGCATATAGACTGAAAGGAGATCAACTGGAAACGTTAGCTATGAGAGGTCGACCTCGGAGGTCATTTGATGTCACTTGAGATCATTCTTGGTCATTTCTAGCGGAGTTCAAATTTTGGGGTCACAATTTTGCCCCAGGGATGCTGAAATTTAGTGTATTTAGTCATTGTAGGTCTCTATACGTTATTTTTCGTTCATCTTGAAACATTTTCCAAGTTTTTGGCCACAATTTAGAATCTATGAAAATGGGATTGGGTTTAGAGGTAAAGGTTATCTGCAATGCAGAGTTGACGACTGGGCACATTTGAAGTCCCAAAGGGGAATCCATTGTCATTTTTAGCCAATTTTCTGAGTTTTTAACCACATTCTTACTCCAAGGATGCTAACTTTGAGCATATAAGTACATATTCTTACATCTAACGTAACAGGCGAAGCAGGGTTGACATTTGAGGTATTCCAAAATCACCCAATTTTCGCACCTATGTAGCTAAAACTGGGTACAGGGGTAAGCCTTTTTTTCGGCAAAGGTCAGTGGCAATGCGATATTGGCCTCTTAATTCATCTGAGGTCACTTTTAGTCAACTCTCCAAGTTGTTGGCCACAATTTTGCATCTCTGAAACTGATATTTATCATTGAGATAGATTTTCCAACAGCCAAAGTATTTAGAAATGTGATTTTGACATCTGGGTCATTCATAGTCACCATATGACAGTTCCAATAATTTCTGGCGAATTTCCTATGTTTTAGGCTACATTGTTGCACGTAGGATGCATACATTTTGCATAAAGGTACATCTCCACACGATGGAAGTTATAGGCAATTTGGGGTTGATGGCGGAGGTCACTAGAGGTCATCTGAAGTCATTTCTGGAAATCGTAACAAGAAATAATGACGATCTCTCAATATCACTGGCCTTTACCTCAGTTATCGTTTCTATTCACATGGCCAACCTTATATTGGTTGCTCCAGGGGTGGATCCTGGTACTCAGTGGGAGTGCATCCAGGAGCCTTCTTAAACTGAGCAACGACATCATCTTTTCTTTTCCATGTGTAAGAATATTTCAATTGCAACAATAGCTTTTTCATGTGAGCATGGTGTGAATAATCGTTTTTTTTTTCATTGGTTGTGTTGTATAAGAAAGTGTACATTGAAGAACATATTTTTCCTGTTTGGTTATATTTTAAGGTGTTTTCCCTAGGCAACGCCAGGTATCCCTGCTAATAAGCAATATTTATCATGTAGTGATATTTGGTACATAATTTTAAATTTCTAGAATGCAGTCTCCATATTAACTGTATAATGTACACTGTTGTTGATGTATCATGTGTATTGGTATATGCGTGTACCCAGTAAGCTATCATGTTGATACGTATATTTACACCTTATGATATTTCACCAGCTCTACCTAATGAGATGCACAATACTGATTTATTCCATCCTGTTGAGGCTCAACAGCGATATCATATATTTTAAAAGGATTACTGGTGCAATCTCTCGTTATAAATTGTAATAATGACTCCATATAGCGCTGCATTTTCGGGAGACCTATCGAGACCGCTAACCGAAGTATTACTATATGACCATGCACTGATAATTTACGCCACAATTAGCTCGTATGTAAAATTCATAATTCAATCTTGGAATTTTTTTATAATCTAACTTCATCCGTGTGCAATTGTACTCTAATCTTCAGAATTTCAATTTGAAATTTTCATTGTATAATGTTTGATGTATGTTATTTATATTCACTACTGGGTTGAGTGCATTGACCCGGAAGGAAATTATGTTGAAAAATAAATGTGTAAAATAGATTCTTTCTTCATCATTAAACCATGGGCTTGTTGATTCATGTGTGTGTGTGTGTGTGTGTGTGTGTGTGTGTGTGTGTGTGTGTGTGTGTGTATGTTAGTATTTTGACTATTGATTTTTGAGGATCAAATGTAGAATCCCAACTCTAAAATTGATTCAAAAGTGCACATTTTAAGATCACACCATAATCAAAATTTAATGTGATTTAATCAAAACAAGGGTGAAATGTAGCAATCCGAACCTTTTCACTACCTAAAAAAATATTGTGGAGAAATCGTATCACAGAATTGAAAAAAATCAAAATTTTCTTTACGTTATAATCTCAAAGTCTGCATCTTTGAATTCTGAGGTTCGGATTCTAAATCTGGTCCATTTTCTGTTCAATAAAAGATATGATCATTCAGTGTATTAGTACTCTCCGAACACTTTGAACTCCTGATTTATTGTTCTGTAAACTAATTACTGAATTCAGAAATTAACCCTACGAAATAACATTAGGCAGCTGCGTTGGTAAGAAAAGCCGCATTGTTTCACGCTTCTCATAGATAAAATGAGTATATTTAGTTTCCTGAAAGGTTTATTGAATCATTGCTCAGAAACACAAATATCTTATCACAAAGCACTGAACAAATCTCAAAATATTGGTTGCATGATAAAAATGATTTGCTTCCCAAAATGAAAAACTGGCAGTCAAACTTAGTTTAGTGTCTAATGTAGATGAAAGTGAGGGATAGATGAATCACTTTTACTGAAAAGCCAGGACTATAGACTGTAAACAAAGAGGCTGTTTTTAGTCGGGACGAGTTAAGGCATTGTGACATAGATGAGTCAAAAATGCAATGCCGGATCTCTGCATCAATTCCTTTCCTGTTGTATTTGAACGAATAAAAATAAAAAAACAAAACAAACATTCTAAGCCACATCCAAGCTCCCAAATTTTGACCTTGCATCATGTTAAACCTTTTCCTAATCTGAGCACGTGGCGTTTAAGACCCTCGTCAGTCACCGGGATCGACAGAGCTTTATTACAAAATGGACATGGATGTGGAAAGCAAACATCAAGGGTTTAAACACAGGGCCGTGGTAAAATGGTGGAAGCATCGGAAAGCAACGAGAAGCGGAGCAAATATATCATTTATTAGCAGCAAGAATTGCTATGATCTATAAATAACCCTGACCTTAACCTTGAATTATTTCATTTATCACCTCAAAACACTTTTTGTCTTAATTGAATACCGTAGCTTCTTCTAGACATTATATTCTCAAAGGATATAGTTGTTTATGTGCGTATCTAAACAAGATTTGTTTTTCTTGCCCATGTCAACGACTTTTGAAAATAGTTAAATGCTTTTAGTCGTGTCTGTTCGTCTGTTGGACCGTTTGTTTATTTGTCTGTTTCTTTTTCCGTCTGTCCACACGAAAAAAATCGAATCGATTTCAATTAAA
Source organism: Thysanoteuthis rhombus (assembly GCA_963457665.1). Lineage (NCBI taxonomy): Eukaryota > Metazoa > Mollusca > Cephalopoda > Oegopsida > Thysanoteuthidae > Thysanoteuthis > Thysanoteuthis major. The sequence continues at coordinate 48,094,196 of OY735213.1, forward strand.
TTCTGTGGAAGGGTGGCCAATGGGATAACAGAAGAGAACTAGAAAGGAATATGTGTTTGGGGGGGGTTCAGATTTTACATTTTGTGCACATGCACTGTGTATTATTGGAATAGAAAGATTATGGAGAGGGGATGTTTCAATCAAAAAATCGATTTTAAATCCCGACTTTTGCCGGGAATAGAACGTCAGTAGAAAGCTCCAACAAATACTAGCAACCCCTGTAGCCACCAAAGAGGCAAATAAATAAATAGTGAAATAAGATTTTATCAAAATGATGATTTTTTTTCCAATTATCTTTAGCATAAAGCTAATTTTAAAAAGTAACCAATATCTTTTGAATCATGAACTTGAAAGGGTGCAACGAATCTAAACATATAATGAACATACATACTCATTTTTTTTCGTTTGTTCGTGTTCACAGAAATCAGTGGTTAATTCACTTCCCTATTATAACATATAAATGGAGATCAGGTTATAGAAATTCGTAATATTTCATGTCTGATCACATATTTAAACAGCTTGAATTGAGTTGAGACTGTTTTGAAAATTAGGAGATTTGAATTATTAAAAAAATAAATTAGCCAATAAAATAGCTTTTGTCTCCTTAGAACCGATCCTTATTCAGTTAACGCTGCAATCTTTTACGGTTTATATTTGTCCTGTATAAAAGGCATAAGCAAGAGTGCATTACTATTGGTGTATTTATGTTGTATACACGAGGGACAGATATGTATGTGTATACACAATTTTCTTGGTGGAATTTTAGGCCTTTGAATGGCAAAAGGGAGTGATAACCACAAGGTAATTGTTACTAACTACGATTTTGAATTTTTGGATAAAGGAATGAGTAAGGGAGGTTTGGAGAATATAACGCTGTAGGTGAGCATCACCGGCAAAGAGCACAGGTAGGCAGCGAGTAACCTATTGGAAAGGTTTGAGCAAATGGTTGACAGAAAGGCCCTGATTGCCCACGTTCTGAAGGGGCAGCCACAGAGAGAAAGGGAGGCACAAAGAAATAATGACGTAAGTTTTATCATTCAATTTTGACCTTCGACGTTGGCACAATGTTTCGGTTGATCCATTCTACGGCTTTCACCGCATATACAAACCGTAGAGAAAAAAAAAGACCTTTCGCTATGAATGGTAGCATACCAAAAAGAATAGTTGCAAATATACTGAAACACCTTCTATCACGATAAGATAGCGAGTTCGGTAGTCTGGACAATTCTTGAGATGAAACTAGCACGTCTCAGAATAACAGAGAGTAGTTTAAAGATTCTGTGTATCTTGAACAAAACACATTCTTCCCTGCACTCTACTGCAGTCTCTTGAAATCAAGTAATTCAAAACAAAAAATTAAAGTTTATTTTTCACCATTCCTGTCATACCTAGTTCCACTACTTGCAAGGTCGTCCTCTTATCTTTCCGTTTTTATCAATCTGTTTCACTCTCGCTTGTTCTATTTGGACGGTTTTTCATATCCTCTAGGCCCGTCAAAGCTTCACCAGCTGATTGTGTGTTGATTATAGATTAAACCTATTCAGAATGTTTGCTTTCTTTTTCAGATTTTTTGACAGTGATGTCATGTTTTTTTTTATTCTCTGGTAGCTAAGAAAGGGTCAAAGTAAATCCGCATAATACCAAGAGCGAGCCAAAAGTTAGGGGAAACCAAGGCAGGAAATTGCTTCTTCAAAGAAATGAAGAAAAAAACTCACCATCACGGTCAGGAACTGAACAACCATAACGTCAGGTTTTGCACTCATGTAAAAAGAGATTCCGTCGGAGATCTAATATGGATAGAATGAATTTCATTTATGACATCACTGGCCTTTTCCACGGGGAAACATCTAAAATAGAGTATGAAACATCTCGATATGACCGTCAAATTAAGGCACGTAAAGGTAAAAAAGCTTCTTCTTTATATCTATTTTTAGAGGGAGTCTACTTGAGTTCTGATGCCAATTTCCAAGTCAGAGGAGGCAAAACGGTATTACCCGGAGCGCTCGAACGCACGAACACATAAGCGATCACACAAAGACACGCACATATATGTATATAAAGGAAGATCCTGGCTGATCAAGGCAAATGAATTTTTTTACAAACTTTCCTTCTAATTGTTTTAATGTTTTCCCTGACGAACTTTATGGCATTGGTATCTAAAATGATGAATGACTTCCCCAAAGGTGAATGAAAATATATATATGAATAAAATTAGGATAGAGATTTATTACTAGTTCCCAATCTAAAATATCAAAGGGGGTACCAAATGACGCTGACTTGTGCGGCTGCTACTGCTGCTACAACTACTTACGTATCAAGGATCAATGAAAATAGAACCCTTGTCCATCAAAACTGTATTTTTTAATTATATCTAATTGAATTTTATGGTTAGTTTTAGGGTCGTTTAATGATTTTTTATTACCGGTTGCCAGTGTTTATTTCTAAAATTCATATAAACTCTTAAACATAAATGTAATTTTAACCCTTAAACTAAATCATAACCTGTATAATTGAATTCAATAAATCACTGTTTTAAATGGTCAAGTTTTTATGCTTTCATTTTTTCTATAATACTTTCGTAACACTAGCAGCCCAAGTCGGCGATATTTGTTATCTCTCTTTGATATTTTAATCTTTGAACCAGTATTAAACCTTCTCCTGAAACTAGAAGGGTGAATGGAAGGTGAATAAAACATGAATGCAGAACTAAAATTTATTCACCTATTTACAATTTTCCATACTCAAAATAAGTAATTTTTGTGATAAACAAACACAATAAGAAAACATAGTTTCCATGAATCTAATTCTAACGGTGTTGTTTACAAACTTTTCTTGATATAACGTAGAAAAAACGTTAACTTTGTCACTCTTTTTCTTTACATATTTTTAAAGTGACCAAAATCTTTTAAGAAAGAAACATTTTAAAAAGAGTTAATTCATAACTTCTGCTCATGATATAAAACGAATTCTGTATTAAGATCATACTCAATGGAGAATGAGACAGAATTCCATCGAAAATATAAGGAAATTTAGTCGTGGGTTAAACGAACTTTTGCTGTAAAGACTGGAGGATGAATGACACTTGTATAGTTTAATAAAAACTGTCTAATAACTCTGGTTTGACACTCACTTCTGAGATCTATCTATATGTTTTTAAAGTAAAAATCAGAGCTGGTGGGGATATTTTATGATACAATTTCATTTGAAATATATTTAATGATTAAATCTGTCCCTTAGACTAGACACACGAATGAACTAAAAAGTACTCCGAGAGCGAATACCTCCGTCAGCGCCAGCCACTAAAAACTAATATGATCACTTCATGCTTCAATAGTGTCATGCCCTGACACCATTATTAAAATACTCATTCTTGTTAAATTTTGCATGATTCATGTGTGTTTTTTGAAAATGGTGTCGAAGTATGAAACTACCAAAGTATGTGGTTTGGTATATAACACACGGGATCATTCAAGATCTTTGGATGAAAAAGTCAGCAATCAAAATCTAATACATAGTACATATAAATACCATACTCCTTTTATGATGACGTCACATTGATGGCGTAATTGCTGTTATTGCACGAGGCTTCCATTGGGATTACGTCACTGAGATGGCGTCATTAGTGTGTTATCAATTCTTTTGCAAATGAAAAGCTAAAAAATTGTCCCATCACGGAATGATACAAAAATTGCAAAAATAATCCCTAGATCAATCTTAAAATGCGATCAATTGTCTTTTGGCCAATGGCCAAGCTTATCAGGAAATGTCATTGGAATCCATTGAAAACTTTTTGAAGTATTGCGCAGACAAACAAACAGACAAAACTTGATGGTTACACAACCTCTGTCTAACTCAGTTGGCAGAGGTTATAAGATGTGACGAGATTACGGACTTTGGACTCGGGTAAAATTCTAGGGGGCCTACATAACGGACGCTTGGTTAAATCTACTTGACTTCAAAAAGGAGAAGACGAAACTGTGACTTGATAAGCACCACAGACGTAAGAAAAAAAGTCTGCCTACAATGCGATATGAAATCTGTTATTAGGTACTGATAAATCCAATGTAACTTTGATAAAATTGATCAACGTCACTGCGTTTGAATGGATCATCCTTGACAATGATTACAACTCAATTCAATGAAGAAATTATCTAAAATGTCGAAATGATTGACGTGCGTTTGTCGGCAGAGAAATAGTATGACAGCTCCTCACTCTACGTTTTTATTTACATCACTGAGTCACAGAATCGTATGGAGTGAAAACGAGACATCAAAACTGGAAGAAACAATAAGTTCAACTTGTCGCTGATTTAAAGCCGGGATTTTCCATAATTGATTCGAACTTGAGACAGTAATAATCACGGGGTCGTAGAACAAAAATCGAGAATATTTAGATTTTTTAACCTTTCTTTTCTCGTATGACCAATGGTAACAAACTCTGTTTATTTGATACCGGGGTCAGAACCGTCGTCCCGATCGATTCCGATCCAGTGAGTTATAAGTGAGCAACACCTTCAAGTATTGTAAATATATTGCACCTACTACAGATTCAATTCTATTAAAAAGTATGAAATAAAAACTTGAATATTTGGTTTAGTGAGGTGTTGGTGATAGAGAAATTAGGAGTCAAATAAAGTAATGGTAATAAGTCTGTTCAGTCACTCCATAGAAACCATCATGCGACCAATATCTTCTGGCAGCAAGCTGTGTTAAGGGTGATCAATTATTTATTTATTTCTAACAGGGGTGTCATCTCTCGCCTTTTTTTAGCAGTGATCACTAAAAATGTCTCAAATAAAAAAAACAGGTGGACACAAGCTAAAGGATCAATTTAGCATAAATCTACATCGCAAATTTAACCTCCCAAAATCCAATTTCGGGGGGGGTGGATTAAAAAAAATTATAGACATAATAAGGAGTTGATGCTTAAATGCAGCCAGTCAGCCAGACCAGCTAAAAAACTAAAAAAAAAAACAAAACAATGCTGACAGCTTTGGTTGATAGTTTGTAATAATTGTAATAATGAACTTATTGTGACTGTATTGCGTGTTTACTAATAAGTGGAAACGTTGTGCAAAACACAAAGAATTATCATACTACTGTATATTTCAATTTTCTATCATGATTTTTTTAAAATGAGTTATGAAGTCGCTTCAGTAGAAGTGTCCGTTGTTTCAAACGGTGGGTAGGTGATATTTTAATCAGGCAAATTGTTCCTGCTTAAGTGGAAGAGTCCATTGTTACGGATAGTGAGGCATAAGAAATCACACTGTTCATTATTATAGAAGAGGAATCAAGTTAGTGAAATGAGAGCCACTAAGTACAGCATGAAATATGCAACCGAAAGCAGAAAGTTTAGAAAGAATGAAAGTTCCATAAAAAAACATTTCGGTATACATCAGAGTTGCCAATTCTGAATCGACTTCGACAATTTTAACCTTTGCTGGTAATTTTTAATACCTTAAGATGGCAAGATTAAGCTGAAATCAGCTAAAAATAGCGCCAAATGTTTAATTTTTGCCCAGCCAAAACGAGAAAAAAACGACCTAAATTTAGCGTGGAAAGCTTCATTGTTTATTTGTCCCTTCATATTAAACCTAATCGATATATAAAATCGATATCTCCCTATAGTAATTTTAAATCACCACCAACTGGTTGGTAGGCGACTCTCTAATCAACTGAGAAAACCAGGCAAGTCCAAAAATTATATATCATTTTGGAAATTTAGGGTATAAACACACAAAAAGGGTGTAGGAATAGAGTTTGACCTTGCATTATCAATGGTCATGAATTGATATAAGTGTTATTGACACAATAGAGCTATTTCTTTGATAATGTAAATTCATTGATAATGATTTTACTAAATAAATCCATTGCAACTTCAGAACAGAAGGGATAGTCAGTGGTCAGGAAGTGTTATTGATAGAATATAGATATTTTCTCCATAAAAAGAAGCTCTCCCACAAATGAACAGCATATCATGGTGAACAACACTTGAACGAATTCCAGGAACAGAAAGTTCATCGTGTCCAAAAGTATAGAACTAAAGGCATGTTTAGAATTTCTCATTATTCATTAAAACGAAGGGTATGTAATTGTTATACAATGGTTCAGATGAAATGTTCTATCTTAGACTGACCTCCATAAAGGACAGCTTAAGATGTTGCAAAAGTCGCCAACGTCAGGGCTTCACTTAAATCAGTACAAACAAAGTAGGTACTGAGGGTCTCAAGATTTTAGGGGACCCCCCAAAAATCAGAAAATATTTACATATCTTTTTTTAATTTTTTGCAGGCAAAAAAAAAAAAAAAATAAAATGCCTCGACTAAACTTGTTCGAGAATTTACGTAACATAGAATTGCATTATTGATCCATAAAGGACTTTACGTTGAATTAAACATCATAATTTTATGAATATTTTATTTTGCCCTAAAATAACAGAAAGTCCCCCCCCCCCAATAAATATTATGCACTTAGCCCCATTAACGTCTCTGTTCCACACGCAGTGTTCACTCTAAATAACATGAAAAAGAAGATAGTTTGATTTCTTATCTTACGCAGCAAAATATGAATCCCCCTAGATTCTCATTTAAAAGATAATTGCTTTATTTCTTTCTGATAAAAAGTTCAATAACCTATTTCCCACACTTTGAGAGAGATTCAGCACCTGTATTTTACAAATATTCACACGCATCTTTGACCTTATTAAAAAGATAGCTTTCATCGTCAAGAACTATCAGTCATTTTCAATAAGTATACTATATATCGGTCACTTCACTAATTCGGCATTACTCCATTAGAAATTCGCTTGCTTTTATTTAATGCTTTTTCCATATCATTCAATTTTTGCTGATCTAACTGCTATTCCAAAAGTTTGATGGGGTAGTTATTGTTTAGGGGTAAGAAACCAGAAATACTACAAACAAAGATTCGGCTTACCAATGGGTTCATCTCTCAGAGGAGTGGTGACTTACCTTTCTCTGGAGTTTCTCAAATCAGGCCTTCCGTAAACATCATACACAATACAGCTAGTTATTTTCGTTACATTTATGATGCTCTAATTATGTACAAACAAAATTAGATGATCCAGTAACACATCTCAATAAGATACATAAGCAAGGATTGAACCAGCGCTGCATTGAACCCCCCTGGGTACACAACAACTTAGAACTAATAACAGCATAGAACTCATTTTATTTCAGAAAGCAACAAACAAAAATCATTACATGAATTTTTACACCCATTACAAAATCAAAATTAAATCAGAAATTGTTTTACTCCAGACACATCAGAATATGGAGCACCAATTACCTAGACAGAGATGAGAAGTATATAGAAAAATATTTTATGTTCCTCCAATATCAATATTCCTTCATACAAAACGCTCAAAGGGATGCGCACAAAGTTCATAGAACTAGGACAGAATACAGTAAGGTGAAAGATGAAAATAGCCAAAAGTTTAATCATTCTGCTACTCAACCTAGTAACCACAGATTTAGGTTGGAGCAAAAGTGAATATGTAGATCGGAATTAGCACTTCCATGACAATTAGAGATCTGATGAGTAAACGATGTGGGAAACAGAAACATCGAGACCTCTCAAGAAAAGGTTAAATGAACATCGGGAAACCCTAATTCTAGATAATAACTTGAACTCCTAAGTAAACCATCGAAACAAATGTAGCCTCATTTTCAACCAGCTAAAAGTCCTATCAATCAAGAACAAAAACGACACCACAAAACGTAAGTGTATTGAATCTGTCTTTATTTTAGAGTTTAACATCATACTGCAACTCATTGGATCTCTCCTGATAGCATTCGCTTTGACTAATTCACTTTTAAAACAATTGAATAACCCTCGATATGATTGGTGACTATACATACAAAATTGGGTGAAAAACTTTCGACCTTTTCCCATACACTGTCAGAACTGTTTCAGGTACATCGATAATTATGGATATTTTCAAGTTTTCACCTCATATTCACGATATGTCCTTGTCTTTCATTATTTCTCAGTTGAACTGGATGATCTGCTATGGTAGTGACTTAAACAAGCGGACAGATCTTCTTGTTATTTGCGATGAATAAATCTGGTTTCCTGGCCTAGATTGGGTGCATTGTTTGTGTTTTAAAGTTTCATAGAATTTTACTTTTCCCATTCTCCAAGAGAGTTTCTGTTTTTTCTTATTAGTTGTATTTGTTTTTCATTATATTTGCAATTTTACACTTGGTATCATCATCATCATCATCATCATCATCATCATCATCATCATCATCATCATCATCATCATCATCATCATCATCAGAAACTGTCGACCAAAACTGTCAGCATAGTATCTGTCAGTTTTTAAACTGGTCTGGCTGGCTATGAATTTACTTAACGCGTGTTCAAGCCGAACTAATGGAACTAGAGGGTAAAAGATTTAAACATTTACTCCTTATGTCCAGAAACGGAGTTCTTCTTTGGTTTTTGAAAATCCCCCTAAAAAGGTTTTTAGTTGATGATTCAATTTGCAATGTAAGTTCTGGCTAAATTGATCCCTTAGTTTATGTCTGGTATTATTTGCGTTTGTTCTTCGAAAATTCGGACTTTAGAGATCGCTGAACAACAAAAGACAATTGAACTAACTTATTCATTGATCACCCCTTTTTCAAATTTATAAATTGAGTACCCTGAACACGGCATGCTGCCAAAAAACGTTGGTTGCCTGATGGGTTCTATAGAGCACTTAATAAACACTTGAAATAATGCCGCCTAAAGTAACATGGTCATCTGAAAAGGGTAATCAAAATACATTTTTGTTTGTTTTTTTTTTTCTCTTTGGTTATTGACTATCAATAAACTTTGCACAAAATCCACCCATTTGTATAAAATCCACCCGTTGTGACGGCAAATTTATTATATTGGTCATCTTAAATCCCTGAGGATGCCGTAATGACGGGAGTCTATTGTAATCTAAAACCTCCGATGCGCCTGCCTGATACTCTGTCGCAGTGACCAAACCGAAAATGCCTGAATAAAACAAATGTTGCAAATATCGACCACGCATATATAAAAATATTTCGAGTTCGAAGTAAAGAGTAGCTGTCTTAGCGTCAGGCCAGTTGGTTGCACCATCCGATTGGCTCTTCTCATATTGACGTCACTAATATTTGAAAGATGATCACGGTCGGGATGCGGGGGTAGTCAATATCTATTGGAATGTAGATTTTATGCCAGAGGGGTTTACTTCGAAAAAAAAATGCCGTATAAGCAATATATATATATATATATGTGTGTGTGTGTGTGTGTGTGTGCGTGCTTAAACAGTGTGTGGATTAAGATTTATGAAATGACGATTCAAAGACCTTTTTGCGTACAAAGAAGATTTCTCACTTCATTTTAAACTTTGAAATATCTAAAATAAACAAGACATTTCATGTGTACATAAGTTCTGAATCGTCATTTCACTCTAATGTATGTTCATACATATAACTATACATCTACATAGATATTTACATGTATATATAGTTGCATATATATACAATTACATTCACATATATATATATATGTTAATATTTACTTATATAATTTTGTATATAATTACATTTATATATTTGCGTATATAAATAAACATATATTTACACATATATCTAAACATATACTTACATGCACATGCACATACACACACAGATACACAGACACACATTCACACACGCACATGAACACATATGCATATATATATATATATATATATATATATATATATATATATATATATATATATAAAGAGAATGGGATACATGGATAGGGATTTACTGACTATCCTAGCCTTGTCAAGGTAACATTAAACATTAAATATCAGCTTTAAATTTTAGATAGATACATTTAGTTGGTTTTGTATGCAATAAAGAACGGTGCTGGAAACTTTTGCATCAACTTATCATAATTTTCTTGCAAGAAACCGGTCATATGATTAATGAGCTCTTTAACTAAGACATTGTTTTTCACTGTGTGCTCCAAGCTTCTGATTGAGTCTCATGGTTGACATATTTTTAATTTTGTTTTACCCAAGAAGAAGAGGGAGTCTCCCTTACCCAGATCTACCCTGAATCACTGCTTGACTTAGTATAAAAAAGTTGACTCAACGACACCTGTCGTAGAAAGATGATTAGTAAGCTAGTGAGTTCAGTTATCGATGGGAACTCCACAAAAATGGACTTATGCCAAGGTAGGCTTTAAGTGGGCTAATTATTCATTGGTTGGGTTATGAACCCGGTGTCGAACAAAATTAGTTCATTTCAAAATACACTGCTGACTGAAATTTTTGGCACGGTCTGATCTTTATTATTATTGGAAATAATCACAAATACAATTGAGCAGTAAAGGTTTTCTTAAAAAAAAAACAGAGGTAGCTATAAGCATGAAGTTAGTAAATATACAAACAAAAAACTTTAAAATTTGATTGTAAATTTTTGTAAAGAAAAAATGTAGGCCCAAAATAATGTCCCTAAAAAATTAGACAGACAATTGTACGTACCTTTTTTTCAGGAATAATTCTTATCTAATTTGTTAAGATAATCTTTTACTAAATGAGCACAAACATCAACAGGGGTATTTTTCCACTGTCTCTATGCATAATCTTCAAGTTGTCGCAGATTCCTCGGTTTTCCTGCCCTTACATACCTCTTCAGTTCATCCCATAATTTTTCAGTGGGAGTCAGGTCGGTACTCTGCAAAAGCCAAAGTAAAACTTCAATATTCTTATTTTGAAGATATTTCAGGGCTAATTTAGAAGTATAAAGCTCCGAGCGCGCTTCAGTCTTAGATTTCTAATTGTTGCTTTCAAGTTGACGTCCAATATTACTCAATGATACTCTTCTTTTCATTCAACCATTAACTCTTACAAGGCTCCTTGTTCCTTTTTCAAACAAACGCCCCCAAAGCATGGTACTCCTCCATGTTTTCTGTTAATAGCGATGTTTTTTGGATCAGAAGCCTCACCTTGACATCTTCAAACAAATCCCTGGTCATTATGCCATCAAACTTCCAGTTTTGTCTCATCTTACCATAGTATGTTCTCCCAGAATGAGAAATATTCATCAATAAGTCCATTTGCAAATGCTAGACGAGATTTCAAATGACCAGCCCTTAGAAAATGGATCTTACGAGGTCGGTTGGCAGGGCTGTAGTAATAGCATTTCTTGTTACTTTCACTTCAGCACCTTCCAAAGTATTCCTTTGATCCTTAGGTGTAATATTTAGGTTATTTTTGACAGTTTTTATAGAAGGTTACGTTCTGTTCTGGCTGACAGTTTCTTCTTCCTACCACGTCCAGGTTTATTCGTAACAGCATTTTCTCTCGTGAGCTGTAAAATGATGTTATAACGTAAATAATTATATTACGACTGGAATCAACAGCGTAGATTCTTCTGGAGATAAATTGATCCTAATGTATTAATACTTATTACTTATTATTTTAAAGTTTCCTGTTTATACTTATCTCGTGCCATTAATTTTGGACATAACATTTTTTGTTTTGTTGATAGTTATAAACATACAACATAGAAAGTTTTTCTGTGTATGCAACCGCCGAACACTTCTAACTGCCCAGTCTAAAAGGGAGATACGACTGCACCAATATTGAAATTTTATTCTTCATGAACTTAGGAAACTAATAACGTGTCAATACTTTCAGTCAGCAGTATATATTTATGTATATATATACACACACACACACACACATATATATATATATATATATATATATATATATATATGTATGTGTGTGTGTGTGTGTGTGTGTGTGTGTGTGTGTGTGTGTGTGTGTGTGTGTGAATGTAATTGAATGTATGAAAGACTTTCATATACTACACTCTGATCCTTGGCACAGGATCGGGAAGAAACACTTTGATCCTGAGGAGAGCACACGGATAGCTGATTGGTAGATATGCCTAGCCGATAATGTGGCTAGGCGTACCAGCCAATCCCAGCAAAATATCGTTACTGTGCAGTAGAGCAGTTGAGTACTTCGATAGATACAAGAAATATTTCTGAAATCAAGTAATAAAGAAAGGTTCATGAAGGGAAGACATCATATATTTTCTTGTAAGAGAAATCGTTTTTGGTATATCGGTTCCCGTATAATCGAATAATCAAGTTAAGCAACGCCACACCTGATAATTCCCTGGATGGGTAACCGTGTAGGAATACCAGTTGCTGTAACCAACTGGAGAGGCAACCCCTCCTGTTATTGTGATTTCCAAATTCTCTATACTCAGTGCACAGACATTACAAATCAAGCAGTTGTTCACCCATGGTTGACCTTGGCCAGCAAGGTCCCAAACGTGAAGGAAAATATGTGGCATAGAAGTTTCACCTTTGCATGCGTAACCCCTGGAAATTATTACAAGATCCATGTAACGCCTAAGGGAAATGATGGAGTGAATAGAGTACGGAAGGTTTGAGTTAGGAAACGAAAATCTGAAGAGTTTGGGTGAGCATAGAAGTGGGAAGTGTTTCGCTGTAGCCTTCAACTATGTAACTCTCTACCGAGGGCCCTGTTAACAGAACCGTGATTTGCATTCTTGAGATTGCGCAATAAAACGTCAGAGATAAGTATTGTGTGGCTGAAGTATTTTTCTTAATTCGGATCATGTAATTTCCTATTAACCGTGGGTGACTTGCTAGTTTTCTAAAGAACAAAAAGTTTGGCGTAAACTTTCTAAAATCAATCTCCCTCCTTTCTCTCCTTTCTCTGTCAGCCACCCTCTTCTCCATTTAATAACGGTCAATTTAACTTCTACGCGAGCGCACCCGGCTTACGACCCGAAAGAGCCTGTTGCTTCTTTGAATGACTTTTTCCTACGGATCAAACTTAAAATTTTCCAACCCCCTTCGTTTGTTAGATTTAATTAATTCCATGCGCCAATAGTCGCTTTTGAAGTCTAAAAGGCATAAAAACATAATCAGATTTACGAACAACAGGAGTCTCGATTTAGCTGACCAAAGGCGAACCTAATACCGCCTTCTTCCTTGATAAGATGCTGAAAAGTCTCTGCCAATTATCGGATCGTGTGTGTGTGTGTCACCTCGCCTACACACATCTGTTCAAACTGACATGCGTATACACACATGTATATACATACATGAGCACACGTAAACATTCTGTTATCTGCGTATCTTTTCTGAAGAGAAAATACTATCTAACTCAGCGTATACACTCATTCATGTACATACATGCTAACGGAATATACGCATATCTATTCCGGAGATAAACTTTTATTCAAATCGACCTGCACTTTACCGAGATAAAGTGACAGCAAGAACGAGAGGTTATTCTGAATTCTGGGAGTAATTTTCTGCTCTTCCTAATTCTTTCGATTTTCAACATGCAAGGGGGAGTCCATCTACGTCATTGGTTTCGGAAGAAAAACAAGCGTTTTCTTGGCTTTTGTTGACATAGGTGCATATTGAGCCGTAATATCACATTACAGTAGAATATGCAGTAGCGAAGACTTCTAATCAATCAGTTTAACCTTGTCCTGTTCTATCCACTTGCAGGTTAATTTAAATACAAACAGACAAACACACAAATATTTTTATTTCTTTATGAATGTTCTACCAACTCACTGAATCGATGGAAATGCTACGGATGTTAACAACTAAAATTATGTCTCATGCTTCTCCTTTCTCTCGTCCTATGCCAGTATTATTTTGTTTTCTCCCTTATCCCTTCATTTCTTTGTTTCCCCTCCATGTTTTTGTCTGAAATTTGTTAAAAGATGGATAAGTTTCATATGCGAAAATCTTCCTACCCCGTCAGTAAAGTACTTGACTTTTTCCCCTCACTCTTCTTGCCCTCTTTTAAAACTACTTTCTTGTATGTCCCCTTCTCGCTACTCTTTTTGAAAAAAAGCCATAAAGCCAAGCTTTTCGTGTAGTTAGGAGAAAAAAAGGTTTCCTTGCTCTTCATCTGCCATCTGAGGCCGATGGCCCTAGTTGATAAAAGTTTTATGGGGCTGTCAATGGAACCTTGACCAATCTCAAGAATTACCTTAGAGCTACCTTTCAGTGCATTTTGGTGTTTATCGGACTCTTACCAAGTTTTATGACAAATAACAGGTGAGGGTCATTATGCAAATGCGATTTTCTATGTGTTGTAATCTTCAACACACTAGACACTATTTGTAGAAATAACTTTAATGCAACTAATTTGTTGTTATGCCTCTACTTGTGTCATTTATTTACACTCATTATTTATCTTCAAACTATTCAGTTATCTATTGTATAACCACATCATTCATTGTAAATCTTTTGCCCATTACCTTTATGTAGTTGGTTGGTGTAGACGATCTGAAAGAAAAAAGCTAGTAAGATACGCCTCCACATGAACTTCAGTAAAATAGATATCAAGTACAACAAACATGTTGAGGACAAAAGACACAACGATCAGAATGGAAAGTGCTTGGCTGAAGGAAGTAGACCACTACATCTACCTAGGACAAAGAATCCCCATGAAATCCTAAAACGAGGAAGAAATCAAACGAAGAATCACTTCACGTTGGCCAGTTTTTAGTGGAGCAAGCTTCAATCTTCAAGAACTGAAAAACCCCATTAGTTTTTAAAAGACAGTTATATAACCAATGCATCTACTCGAGAGTCAACCACAGAGCTGAAACATAGAACCTAACCAAGAGACTGATCTTCAAAATGAGAACTATGCAACGTGTACAGGAGAGGATTGTGCCCAACATCACATGGAGAGATCAAGAGATCGGCGTATAAGAAAAGACAGAAGTTAGAAGTATCATAAAGACCATTCGAGAACACAAATCTCAATGGGCTGGTCATGTTGCAAGAATGGCTGACAATCGATGGACATCACGACTCACAACATGGATCCCCAGAGATCAAATGCAAAAGTGTAACCGGTAAGATATAATGTGGCATGACAAACTAAACAAGTTCAGAGAGTGTTGGCTCCACGATGCACATGATAGAGAGGTCTGGTGATTATGTGGGGAGGTTATGTCTAACAATGGACGCTGGAAGAATGATGATGACGATGATGCTGTCTTGGTCCCATTTTCAAGTGTTACAAATATAATTGTATTTAAATATAAATACAATGGTCTCTGATATACATATATTAATGATTATGTTTATTACTATTTTCTTTATACTGAACATATTTAAGGATATGATATCAATTGAGTAAACAAGGTCTGTTATAACACAATCAGGTTCGTCTATGGTTGGTCATTTGGATTGGTCAAGTCTTGTCCATTGGGTCAGGTCAATCAGTTGGGTTGGTTGGTTTGTTGATTGGTTGATCTGCTTTTTACGACGACAATCGCTTTCGAATGGTCCAAATTTTTTCCCCTCCCCTGTGCGCCTAGTAAACTACCTGACTCTTTTCTGCCCTCTCCATTCCTACCCTTTCATCAAATTAGCTGATCTTTTCCTTCTGCTCCTCTCTCTCTCTCTCTCTCTCTCTCTCTCTCTCTCTCTCTCTCTCTCTCTCTCTCTCTCTTCCATGCGTTTTATAAACTTGTTTAACCTTTCCCTCACGTTATTATGGAAGCGGAACATTCGAATGCAGGTAAGAACAAGTAGAATGATATCAGATTCGTCCGAATTCAGGCATTTATCTTTTTGTTTCCTCTCAAAATCTCCATCGATTTCAGTATATACGGCGTTAATAGACCTCTTTGTTTACGTATAGTTTTGTAAAAGTTGCTAGTATCAGATCTCTGCATTTATAGACTATTGAACGAGTGAAACGTTTAGCTTTAGTATTGATCGAAGGCGGAGAAGAGAGAAACAAGAAGCGTTAACGTTTTATTGAAAGGAGGTTCTAAACTGACAAAATTATTCCGATGGACTGACTTAGGTGGAGATTAAGGGGATTTGAACACAGCTGGAAATAAAATATTGAATACATTTTATCTATAGCTTACGCAAAAGAATAACCGAAGAGAAAATTAAGAAATTGAGTTCATAACTTTTTGTATGAATTAAAAGTAAGTTAAGGAAATAACTTAATTATCTGTGATAAATTCATACCACGGGCGGGGTTTCCAGCTTGTTTACGATGAAGGCCAGATTGGGATCACTGCTCCCAATAAGAGATCAAAACTGTTTTTTAGGGATGCCTCAATTCAATTCCTCTGTATGCAACGTGCCGTTTGGACTACTTAGATGTTACATAAAGATAAACAAAATCAGACTTTTAGTATTAGATAGATATGTACGTTGATACACACATACATACATACATACATACATACATACATACATACATACATACATGAAAATCGGATATTGTTATCGGGATGAGCCCGAACGCAAATTCCACAGTATCATTAACGCTTATCTATACCTTCAAGGCCAAATCGTGTTGGATCTGATCACCCAAGTTAGGCAGCTCTAGCCAGGTCAGTGCCTGGATAGATGACCGTCTTGGAATATCAAGCGCCGTGACCAGTAGGGTAGGCATACCCTGCAACTATTTTGAACACTTCTTTCTTTTCGAAGACCGAGAGGGAGGAGAGAAAAATGGGCACAACACACCATACTAAGCGCCAACACATTGCAGTTAAAGTCTCGAAGCTGTTAAGACCCTCTGACAAGACGAAAGCAGCCATACATACATTTATTTTGAGGGGCGGGATTTTTCGGGAACTGAGTTGCTAAAAATATGCCAAGGTGATCAACTAGTGTGCACAGGGAATTTTATTGGGATATGTTGATTGGTTACCCTGTCACGTATTGACGGACATTTGGTGAAAATAAAAGGGGATTACTTGCAGATGTAGCTCAGTGAATGATTTCCCGTAGGTAAAAGAAAAAAAAAACGATCGCGCAGCAACAAATGGTTAAAAAAACTTACGTGATTTTCACTTTGATCTGCACAATCCTCCTCATATTGTACAAATCGATTAGTAATAGCAATGTTGTCGTAAATAGTATTTGAAATGAGGTATAGCAATTTTTCTCGGTGGCATATGATTCATGACGTTAGAATTCTGATTATGATATGTTTTGTTTTCTTTATTCTAGGAAACTAAATCAATTTTTCAAAATAAAACTTTGGTTATCCGAGCATCATTTATTTGAATTTCGGATTATCCGAACAAGATTTCAAGGCCCGTGATTGTATTCAGTGTGGTTTACTTTTTATGATCAGATCAGTTATCCGAATAAATCAATTATCCAAGCAAAATTTCCCACGACAGTTTTATTCGGATAAACGAGTTTTTTTCAGTATTCAAAAGAGTGAGCAAAACATCGAACAGGAAAATGAGTTTGGACCAACTTTTACACCACAAAATAAATAATATTATTTTTTTATATGCGTCGGTTTGTCGATGTTGAATATCGATTTTCTCAGCTGTATCATGTAGGATTGATAAGAAACTTGTCCAAGACCTTCGGGTGAACTATCCTCTTCATCTTTTCTGACTAACTCCTGCTACGACTGCAACTACTACTACTATTACTACGTTCAAAATCCCCTTGAAATCGGAAATCATTTTCTATCGGGAAGCACAATCAAAGACAATTCCTCTTCTTCAATTCTCTCTCTTTGAAAAGCAACCTCTTCCCCTCTTCCTCCTGTCCCTCCTCCTCTTTTACTTTACTTACGGTGTGAAGAAAGATTTATAACTTTTTAGACCGTTCCAAGTTAGATTGATGCGAGATATACTTCAGACCTTCAGGTCAATCGGGTATACCATAGTCCTCCTTCTACTTCTATTTCTACTCCTAGGGAAACCACATGCATAGATATGGATACAACGATGGTCGACATATCGTTGAACTTACGGTTCTTGCTTATTATCGGAACGAAATATGTTAGCGCATTGCATTGACATTTAAAAATAGGAGAACTTTATTCAATTTTAGATCTCAGATCGCGAAAGATTTTCTGTATTTTTAATCTAAATATTTTAAGTTCATATTTGAGGTCAGAGTTGCCTCTTTGAGATAAGGTATTATAAGGCCACATATTAGATTGGCAAAGGGCTGTGTATTATTAATTAAAATCAATCTATTTCATTCGAATAAAAAAACAACGAATCATAGATTGAGCTTTAAAAAACAACGAAAAATACCCTTATGCCTCGATTAGTGCCGTTAATTCGTTCCAAAAAGTACCGCACTGTTCAAAACCACAATTTTCAAAGTTTTATAATTCATGCTGTGTAAGCTTATACTTAGTTACATTAACTTGTAAAGCAATGTCTCAACTGTACTACGTTATAACCTGCACCGATTGAAAGGTATTGATATAATCATCAAAATCATTAAATTCCAGATTCCTTGTGCCCAAATATGGAGTAATGCAAGAATTGTGAATTTACTTATCTGTAATAGATAGCAGTGGTGGTACATGGTCCGACTACGTCGCTTGAAAATAAACTTAAGATTATTTTTTACATTATTTTTCAGAATTTTTTTTTTTTTTTTGATTTTTCAGCCTTCCTCAAATATATTGCCCCCAGAGCTCTGGAGGAGGCTGCAAGTCCCACGCACTGTCCCTGTACATACATATTATGCGCATACAAACATATGCCTTCACCAACTATTTGCTATCCAAAGTTCAAACTCTCTCTCTCTCTCTCTCTCTCTCTCTCTCTCTCTATATATATATATATATATATATATATATATATATATATATATATATATACTTATTTGATGGCCGATGTAATAGTGTATCTCAAACCTGTGATTTTGGACAGTGCTTGATTACAGGTAAACAGGCTCACTCTTCTTAGAATGTTTGCGCTATACAATCTTTCCACTTTTATTTACTTCCATTCAGCCATGTGCTTGACAAGACTAAGCCTGGTAAATATCTATAACAGTGATTCCCAAAGTGGGTGCTACCCTCCTCTTAGAATCGGTGAGGGATTCAGGGGGACGCTGTATATCAAGGGCAGTAGGGGTGTTGAAGGTCAATAGGAGGGTAGGAGGCGCAGGAACGCAGAGATAAGGGTTGCTGGAAGACAAGGGATGTCGAAGTGGACCAGGGGCAAGGTATACTCATTTCTGATTAAATAGATGATATAAATCCCAGAAATATTTCGGAAAATCATCACTCATCATATGTCTTTTAACATCCTTCGTTGGACTTAGACCCTCCCCAGGATTCACAAAACCTCTCTATCATGGGCGTCGAAGAGCCGATACTTTCTGTCGTAATATCCATCGGTTGTCTGACATTCTTGCAACAAAACCAGCCCATTGAGATTTGTGTTTTCTTATGGTTCTTATGATACCTCTAACTTCTGTTTTTTTCTTCTTATATGCTGATCTCGTAATCTCTCCATATGATGTTGGGCATCTCGATATACTGTGCTGTCTTGTGATCTCTCTAAGTGTGTGGTAGAGCATGATTCTTTTGTGTGCACGTTGCATGCTTTTCACTCTGTGGGTCATTCTCTTGATTAGGATAAATGTTTCTGCCCCATAGGTGACTATCGAGGAGGTGCATTGGTTGTATACCCTTCTTTGTAGAATGGGATTTAAAGGTTGAGCTTACTCAGCCGAAAGCTTGCCTTCCCAGAGTGATTTTTCGCTTGATTTTTTTCCTTCATTGAAGATTTCATGAAGGTTCGCTGTCGTATGCAGATGCAATGGCCTACTTTCTGTAGTTCCACGTCTTCGATTCTGATTGTTGTGTTCTAATTTCTGACTTGGTTGTTGCACATGACCCCTTTTCACTGAAATCCATGTGGTGGCTGACTTTTTTGCTTTTTTCATTCAGTTTATCTAGCATCAGTTGGAGGTCGTGAAGGTTTTCTACAAAGTGGGCAATGTCGTCTGCTAAACTGAGGTTGCTCAGATATTAGCTATCTATTCTGGTTCCTTTATTTTCAAAGTCTAGGTTTCTGAAGATCTCGAGGCAGTCTGTGAAGAGTTTGGGTGAGCTGATATCACCTTGTCTTACACCTTTTTGGAGTTGAAAGAGCTCCGAGTCTTCATGTACCTTGATGAAGGAGCTGCTGTGACAGTATACATGTTGCAGTACTCTGACGTATATAAGGTCTTTCAGGCTTTTTTTTATTCTATATAAAAGCATTATGATTGCCGTGTTCCAATCTTCCAGAACTTAATTTGTCTCAGGCATAAGTTGAATGGAATAGCTAGTTTTCTTATGATGATCTTACCAGATTTTTTAGCAGATCGATGGTGATGCTATCTAGTCCAGTGGCATTTCCTATCTTTCTTTTCTTGGTGGCTTGTTTCACCTCCCATGGCATAACTCCTGGGAAATCCTGAACTGATTTATTGCATGTTGTGTATTTTGTTTGTTGTTTTGTAGTCCTTGTCCGGAGAAGTAGAGTTTTTGGTGGAATCCTTGGGAGCGTTCGACAATCCTGTCTCTGTCTGCTGTTAGGTCTCCGTTTTCATCGAGTTTGCTAGTTATTTGCTTCCGTCCTGTACTGAAAGTTTTGATTATAGCTTTGAAGCCCTGACCTTTTTCAAGAGTTTTTTCGTTGATTGCTGTCGTGTATCCTTTTTTTCTTTTCGTCCGTTCTATTCAGTTCACTCTCCTCAATTTTTTTCTCTTGTTGTTGCTGATGGCTCGAGGTTTGTGTCTATGAGATTCCTGGTTTCATTTATGATTTTATAAATTGGTTGCTCTTTGATTTAGATATAGTGGCGGCTCCTATTAGAGAAGCCGTTGTTTTGTTTTTCAGTTCGTTGATGTTGATGTTGTTCTCTTGTTTCGTAAGAATTTCATGTCTGTTCTTGGTAGAACGTGGAAGGGCATATGTTCTCAACGTTTCATGTTGTCATTCTCCAAAAACGCAGATTAATATTATCTAACGAGACTTTTAAGAATTTTCTGAACTCATGGAACCGGTCGGGTGAAATGTCAAGTTGAGACTTTTCATTCCGTCAGAGTGATTGGATTGACATCTCTCAACTGATAACATCTCTCATCTGATCGGCACATGTGTCTGCTTGTGTTGACACTGATGCATAACGATGATTTGCAATACAATGCGACTTTTTCAAGTACGATTACGCGTGTACCTCATGATCAGTGCAGGGCTGAACTGGTAAAAGGCCGAAGCCAGGTGGAAAATGTAGTTCTTATTTCAAACTGCTCATTTAGTATTTTTGCAATCAGTGCTACAAACGATTTATGTATGGTACAAAAATATACATTTAATGTACACAATAGTCAATAAGGGAAACTCTTATATCAGTATACTTTCTATATGTTGCTGAAAAATTGGAGTTCACATCAAACCAAGTGATAGAACCACTGGATTAGAAACTCGTACTTAATAATCGTACTAAACGTGTTCAAGGCTCATAATACATGTTAGTATTTTTGGAAAGAAATTCTGCTTCACACTTGGGAGGTTTTTGCGATAGTGTACTGTGCTGCGACACACAGATCGAGAACCACTGCCTAAGAGAGTAAGAAAGCTAACAGATATACCCCATAGTCTGACTCGATAATTTTACGATGTCCACACGGTAAAAATACCAGAAGATCAATATATGAACAGAATTTCTTCTTTCGAAGTTAATAAGCCTGGTTGTGCAGAGAAATAGATGATTCGGTCAGATTTTGCTGATGTTCAGTGAAATAGAAGCAAAAAAAATTTGCATAAGCAAAGAAGCCAGATATGTCCAACAGGAAATAGAAAAATGGTAATGGAGTTCTGCAGAAGATATAAGAAAGAAAAAAGTCAGTAAAGAAACAATGTTATCGGGGATTCGGAGAATTCAATTAATAATCCTGGAAACATGGGAATAAGAAGCGAAAGACAGAGCGTGAAACGATAGGAAGAAGAAAATGTAGTGTGACAAGAGGTGTTCCCATTGGAATTAAATAACGTCGATGTCCTCCTCAATGGTCGGGATGAGTGGGTATGGGAATGGCGATGGAGAAGAGAGGAAGGAAAGTCATGTAAATCTATTTGAATGGACAGTTGAAACTATTTATGGAAACTAAAGGGAGGGAAGAAGGAAGTGAAGAAATGGAGGAACGAAAGCAGTAGCTGGAAAGGAAGTGAAGGAATGAAGACGACGAAGAAGAAGAAGAACGATTGAAGAAAGTGAAGTAATGAAGGAAGGAAAGGAAGAAGTAAGTGAAAGAATAAAGGGAAAAAAGGTGGAAGCAAGGAAGGAAAGAAGAGAAGAAATGGAAAAAAAAGGAAAGGAAGAAATAAAGAAATGAAGAAATAAAGCAAGGGAGGGGGAAGGAAAGAAGTGAAGGAATGAAAGAAAAAGAGGGGGAAAGAAGGAAGTGAATGATAAAGGGAAAAGAGAGGAAAGGAAGAAAAATGGAAGGAATGGAAGAAGTGATGAAAGGAGTAGGAAGGAAAGGGAAAAAAGGAAGAGAGTGAAGGGAGAACAGCACTGAAGAAGGAAGGAATATCGAACAAGGACAGGAAGGAATGAGAGACTCAGGAATGGAGGAACAAAAATGGAGATTAATCGTGGAATTAAGGAGAAATAAGCAAAGAAAATGAGCAACATCGTTTCGTGCATGCTTCTCTATACTATATCCTTAATCCTTGGGAAAAAGTGGGGGTGTAAGGGAAGAAAGAGAGGAAGTAAGGAAGGGAGCAAAAAAAGGAGTGGGAAGAAAGCGGAAGGGGGTGAAAGGAAGTTTGGATAAAATAATGGTGGACAGAAGGAAGAGAGGAAAGACAGGAAAAGATGAGGTAGGAATGGAAAGAAGAAAGGAAGGAAAGAAAGGGGACAATGGAGGGAAGGATGGAAAGAAGGAAGGGAAGAATGATGGGGGAAGGAAGGGATAAAGCGAATTCGTGTTTGCCTAAGGCTGGATTAAGGACAAGATTGGAGATTTCGATTACTTTCAAGGTCAAGAGGTCAATTGAATATTTCCAAAATAAAAGTTTCCTCTTAGAATAAATTTGTAAAACAGAAATCGCTTTCGGAGGCATCCAAGATCGTTAATGATTATTGGACGATGGGGAAAATAGATTCACATGCAGTTCTTCTCTTCCCAGAGTGGAAAAAGACGGATCAAATAAAGCTCAGTACCACTTCTCCTCTTGTCAGTACTGATCCTAACTTGCTTAGGTTATAGGCTATCACAACATTCGAAAATATCTTGGGCACACATTTGAACAGATCTTTAGCATGCCTCCGGATTAAAATGGCACAGACCCCATTATGTTTAATAGAGTTTATCAAGGTAATTTATCAAACTGTTATAAAAGCTTCTTTTTATTTTCTTACATTCAATTCCTACCCTGGCAGTGTCGATCTTGGCCAGGTCTCATTGGGCGGTATTAATTCTCACTTGATTAAATAAGAATATATTTTAACTTCTCATAAAACTAGAAACAAAACAACAATAACGACACAAACATCAACGAGATCTGAAACAAAATAACCACCCTATTGATTGAAGTTGCCAATATTTCCAAGTCAAGAATACAAAAACCATCAATAAACTCTCAAAAGAAACCAGGAATCTCATGAAGGAGTTTAAAAAATCTACCGACAACAACAAGAGAGAAAATTGAAGCAATCGAATTGACCTAAACCATCTGGAAGACACAAAGAAAAGGTGAACTTAACAAAAAATATAGATGCTTCAAAACAATCAGCAAAACTCCAAGCACAGGAAGAAGGCCCATGACTAGTGTGCTTGAGGAGAATGGTGACTCAAAGGGTAGCGACCGAATGGTCGAACGCACTCATGGGTGCTACAAGAGCCTCTAATCCTCCAATCAACGACAACAAAGCAAAAATAGGAACAAGACACAAATTAGAAGTCTTCTGGCATCTGGACCGAATAACATAATCTTAGATCTATCGAAAAAATCTGATTAAGTAATCGCTTGGAAACGAGCCCAACTTTTCAATGAATGCCTCAAAGTAAGTCCCAGATATTTGGAATACTACGATAATCTTGCTACCACTTAAAAGGGGGGCTTAAAAGACCCAGGCAACTATGGGCCTACTTAATTACATATACAAACTTTTTACCAAAGTGATCACCCACCGAATCTAGACAAGAACCAATCACGGGAACAGGTTTGCTTCAGAAGACAATTGCCCATCTCAATTCGGTGAATCAACTTAGAGAGAAAGCAACAGAATAAAAAACATCATTTGCTGTAGCATTTGTTGATTTTCAAAAAGTTGAAATCTCTTGAGTTATCATTGCAATAAAATAATAATTCGTAGAATCCGTATAAGTCAGAGTACTATAACTCATCCAGACGCAACGGTTCAATTACCAGACTATATAAAAAAACCCCGGGAGTTCTTCCAACTCAAAAAGGTATTTTGACTTCAACTCACCCAAACTCTTCATAGTTTGCCATGAAATGATCATCAGTTGTGTAGACTGAGCAAATAGAGGAGTCAGTAGTGATGACAAATATCCAATTAAATAAAGATTTTCGGACGGCATCGGTCTCTTGGCCGAGAACCTTCATGTTCTACAGAACTTAACGAAGAAAGCAAGAATGTTAATCTTCATGTAATGTGAACCAATGCCATGTATAACAAATATGTTGAAGATAAAGATACAAGGATCAAATTCGAAAACTAAAAGCTAAACAGAGTAAACCATTGCATCTACCTCGTACCACGTATTTCCATGAATATCTCAAAGAAGAAATCAAACGAAAAAATCACCCCCAGGACGGGAAGCCTTTTGGCAGAACATGCTCAATATTCAATAACAAAATTAAATTGGTATTAAAAAAAAAACAGTCTACAAGCAATGCATCCACACGTTCGTCGCCTTTGGCGCAGAAACATGGACTCTAACCAAAAGATTTGCACTCGAACTAAGAACATGGCGATTTAGACTACTCTAGAAAATATTGGCTCCGCGATACCCTCTACTAAGAGGTCTGGCGACTCTTGGTGAAGGTTGATGTCCAACAGGAAATAACTGACATTCCAGTACGTCAATGAGTAGCGGCAATCGATGCTACAGATGCAAGCACATCTTTTCTTTTCTTTTTTTTTCAAAGTTCTCTTCATACCTCTGCAATGAGTCTTATACTCTATATATCTTTCAAGCATAAAATGCCAACAAACTTGTACAGTATCAACGTTACTGGATGGGTTGGCTTACGGCCAAATCTCATAGGAAACACTACTTCCCTCCTTTCCTGACCAAAGTTAAACAAATACGATTCAATAGAGAGATAATCATTAGAGTTTGTGAATACTTCTTTCGGTCCATTTTCCAAATGATAATTGACTGATAATAGGATTATTGTCTTTTTTTTTCTTTCATTAACCGAAAAGCAATAACACTATGCTGGAAACAAAGGAATTCTAATTTAGCCAGAAACCTAATCGATAATACAAATCGTTGTCGACAACAAAGACTGCGTCTTCCTAACCCGACGTATTAAATATATATTTCAACCTCAGGACCACTAAAAATGATTCACTGTAGCCAAGTTCTTTCATTTTTGTCTCAATACACCAACTATGTACGCTTATCTCTCTGTCACAGTGAATTTTACTAACCAACCTACCTAAACCCAACGATTCCGACAGTGATACAAGATTACATAGAGAAATGTATTGGCTTGGCCAGATCAAAAATACTTACACGCGACCGACTGGCTTGTCAGTTTCATACGAGAACGGGTGTTACTGAACCAGTAGGACAAAAAAAGGGTGTAATTTTGATTCGAAAGAAATTGAAAAATAAACCATACTCTCTCATCAAGCGTTTTCACAAACTAGTACAATGTCATATTGCTACGTCATGGAGTAGACAAAAATATGTCCATTATTTGATGGATTGTTATTGTAAATCGAGCACTCCCGGAAAACAAGTGAAAAAGACGAATTTCCAACGAAAAGAAAAACGTTTTACGACGATGATTACTGGTGTACGCATGTAAATTATCAAGGTTCTATGCCAAAAGAAATGACAACACGAACACTGACACAGAAAGACAAACGAGTAAAGAGAGAAAAAAGAAAACCTAGCCGTCATATTTTTTGTTGTTTGGTTGGGTCAGTGACCGCGGTTACAGTGATTCAATAATGCCGAGTTGTTTAAAATAAGCTCACACACAGAAGGTCCCGGGTACGGGCTAAGAGCGTAGGAATCTCTTCATGGAACAAAAATTCTGCAGCTAATTGAGTACATTGTATGACTGGGTTGAACAGTGTATAACCAATGGTTGCGTCTTCTCAGGAAAAGAAAATCCTTGTTAAACCATGAGCCTAAGAAACCCCTGAAGTTCTTCAAACATGTCTGGCTAGCACTGAAAATTTGACCCATTCTGTAACGTAATGTAGAAAATGATGGAAGTTAATCCCCTTCTGCTGATAATGATATCATCTGTCCCGGCTCGGGCTCTATGTATCACAGATTTCCCTTGTGATGTGAAATAAACTTAGTGGCAACCGAGGTGGCGTCACTCACTTCACCCTTGCTCTCTTAAGGCTGTTCCAAAGCAGTCACTTATCTAAGTACTGACCAGAGTAGACGTTATTTAACTTTGGTGGTGAATTTAATGTGATTGGGGTCGTAAGCTATTGAAATGACTACCCTTGCCGTGAAAAATAACAGCAATGTTTATGTAATTTTGCTAATTACATTACATTTATAAAATATGGATTAGATTATACAGCATTTTTTAGTTTCTGTTCAATACATCCTGAATATAAAAAAAAACTATATATCAGGAATAATTAAGTAAAGACAACGAAAAAGTTTTTAGATGAATCCTATTCGTAGACATAACGAATTGCCTATCATCACCATTTTTGTATAAATATGGAAAAGTATTACACACACATGATATTTCCAACATGGAATGAAGCACTTTAGTGGGCGTGGAATATATGCATAAAAAAATATATCGCCTAAATTCAACCTCACTGACCTTCCACTTCCGTGGAGTAGAGGGAGGATACCAGCTTCCGGATCTGAAGCTAAGGTTTTGATCCTACCTCGTGGTCGTGGATGGGATAATGGATAGTCTATAGTCACACTGAAGAGTCGTAATACAAAGAAACAGCTGCCTGTGGATGACACAATATATATATATATATATATATATATATATATATATATATATATATATATATATATATATATATATATATATATATATTAGTAGGGGTGTCATAAACGTTTTTAACATTGAATGAACGTGTGTGTAGAAAATTCCCCAAAGGAATACAGAGGATGATAAACTATATCTTCATTGTTTCCAACATCACACGGTTTAGCAATTGTTTTGCCCTTTTCTGTATCCATTGTCGATTTCGTCTCCGGTTAAAATTTTTCCGTTCACAAAACGAAAGATTGCATAATATTTTTCACAAAGATATAGAAGCCATTTTCGTCGAAGGTGCATCGCAAATTTTCTGCAATATCATGCGCATAAAACTTTTCTACTTTTGGAACTGATTCCTTTGGAGGAGAGTTATTTTTGTTATGTTTTTCAATAATAAAAATTTCTTTCTTTGAAAAAAAATATTTGCATTCAATGGTGTTCCCGTTTCTAATATTTCATGAATTATATTTTTGTTCTGTAAAGAAGGAAAGAGAGGTGGAAAAAATTCAAATTTGGTTATAACATATATGAATAAATACATATAAATACTTTCCTTTTATAACTAAATGCTGAATCGTTGAGGTCACCTATCCAACGAGAAAACTACCTTTGTTTTGTAGAAGTTTGATTTTACATGATTTTCACATAAACTCTTGATTGTTTTGATCAAATAAAGTTCAACGAAAAGAGAATTTGGATATGCTGCAGTTATTGTCTAGGCCAGATGATACATTCATCGTGTAATAATGGGTTGTCATTTCAAACAAAGTTTCATAGTAATTCAACACATTTATATGATTATTTCATTAGATTTATTGAATGGAAGAAACCAACAACAAAAGAATATGGAAAAAAATAACACTAGGACATACCAAATACATGTAATATTCCCCCAAGAAAGGAAAAGATGTGTTGGATTTGAAAATTGTTCAGTTAACATAGGGGTCGTTTTTGTTTTGTTTTTTTTTTTTGTTTTTTTTTTTTGCTTAATTGCGATAATCCTAGCGGAAACCGGCATTAACGCCTGAAAAGGAAGACAAATTATGCTAAAACTATAGTAAAAACATTTTTAAATTGTCTTCAACAAAATCTACTTCTTATACCTTCGAATTGTTTTGCTAAGATAATATCCTCTTCATTGGCTGACGAATAATCGGCTAATTATCAATAATCAGTCCGAAAACCAGTGTCGTACCCCTGAAATCTACTGCAAGCAGAATCCAAGTATTCTCTCCAAACACTATTTTCTACCATACTTCGGACAATTGAAATCAAAATCGGCGAAAATTTGTCAACGAGACGTTACCAAACCAGCCAATAAAAACACAGCACGACCTTAACCAACCAATCAGAACTCAGCAATCTTGGTCATAAAAACAATATACCAATTCTGCTCAGTCAGTCCCGAACTTCCATCAATTTTCTGATACATGCGTGTGATGATCATTGTACGCAACACACACACTCAGACCCCCCCCACACACACGAAATACACCCATCCCTACGCATCAAAAGTAAATACCAAAAACATATTTGCAATCAACAAACACTTTCAGACGATTGCATCTTCCATCAAAAGACTTTGTAAACAGACAAGTACAAATATGACCCTCACACCTTCCATACATGCTCATATACTGACTATATCATTTCTACTTTCCACAGAACTTCTACTTTATTAACGATTTGCATGTCAATTACTCTTATCAATCAATAACTTTCGTAGTAACAACGTTTGCAACTTATGCGAACTCTCTACTAAACTTTGTGTTCTAGTTCGATAAATCTCTCGTTATTGTTACAACAAGCCTTTTTATATTCATATTTCAGCTCTTTGGTATATCTATTCATTCGTTTGCTCCTTCCACTCTTCTCTCCGTCACAGCCTTCCCTTTATTTCATCTACATTCATGGCTGCTACCATTACATACACTAGTACGGTTACAGACAGCTTCACTTGCGGACAGCATTATTTAGTAATGATACATTGTTCAACGGATAAACACGGCATATTTAAACATGGCTCGTGCATTAGTATCAGGTCAATTACCGAATTACATTCTTTCATAGAGTCGGATAATTATCAAGATAATATCGATACACCATAACACTTAGACCACAATATGCTCCGTTACGCCGGTCAGACTAAGACGAGAACACAAATTCAATAGAATTAAAGACATTCAAATATGACTAGCGTCGTTTAATGCACGAGGCATTCAACAACAAAATATAGGAAAACCAATTGAATCAGGACTTACAAAAATACCAACTACACGTAATATGCCTCCAAGCAATGAAAACCCAAGAGGAAATCGATATCAAAGAGACCGATAGACGGCATCATGAAGGCTGGAGGGGCATCGTCTTCTGTCGATGACGATGCGGGACTCCACTAACTAATTAAATTCACGTGACGTATTATTACAGGAGATTAATTTTAGTTTACACGCACCGTCAAAAATGACGCAGTATATGAAATATAAGGACATATACAATGCAATTTATATACGTAGATGATGGAAATTTTTACATTGCGATGAGCTTGAGGAATAACGTTTTGTTGACCACAAAGGGATTTTTTCATTATTTTTTTTTATTTTAATTATTATTCATATTATTATCATTCTCTAGATTCAGCATTTCTACAACGTCATCAGAACATGACATTCTATTCTTACTACGTTATCATGTGGTAACATCTTTATAATGATAATGTAGATGACTGGCATTTCATAACGTGATAGAGCACAGCTAAATTTTGAATGAATAAATGAAAATACGCGGTGCATTTGATAAAAGCTGACAAGATGTTAAAATAACCGTTAACATTAAAGCAAAATGTCAAAAATGCAGCCAAAAATGAAGTCAGTGAATTGAAAGCGCTCTGTACTGTTCATCGAATCACTGTATCCCCGCTAAAGGCCCGACCAATTAGTCAAGGGGGGGGGGCTAAGGATCCTACTTTCTTTGTTTGCCTCCTTGTGTGTGTCTCCGGGCGCTCCTTGTCACATTTTTTTTTCGGAATATAACCTTCAAGATTTGCATGGATACACCATTAGGCACCGTCTAATAAAGTGTGTGTGTGTGTGTGTGTGTGTGTTTTGTTAAATGCTTTTGGAGTTCTCGAGTTCAAGAGACCCCCAATACCGAAATCTAACTTCAGATGATTTTAAATAAAAGATCTAATTTTTAGATTATTTGTTGGTGTTAGCAATGATGATTCATTCATGCAAGATATGTATGTTTGTGTATGTATGTGTGTCTGTTTGTATGTGTGTGTGTGTGTGTGTGTGTGTGTGTGTGTGTGCGCGCGCGCGTGTGTGTGTGTGTGTGTGTGTGAACAACAGGGAATGGGACACAGGAGTAAAAGTATATGAAGACTTTATTTGATTATTAATTAATTCATAAATCAATTCGTATGCTATACATGTTTCGGGGTGGATTTCTATCTTTCAGTAGCATGTGTGTACCTTTTATTGGTTAAAAGGTTTCTGCAGAAAGTAAATTTAACGTTGAATGTTTTGCTTTGAAAGCAAGAATGAGGATTCCTGGGATGTCATGATAGTGAGTCTAGATTGTATTATGTCGTTGAAAAAAAAATCTGTTGTGGTATGATTGGATATCCTGGAGGAAGTAGCAGCAGCAGTTATGGGTATTTTATCGGTAGCGCTGGTTAGAGGAGGTGGGCATTCTCAGTTGTCATGGATACTGGGGAGCTTTATAGTAGTTAAGTGTTAGACTATCTGGGTACTTTGTAATTTGGGAATGAGGCTATTTCAAGCGTTGATCAATGTGGTTGGGCATGGTCAGAGGGTTGCCTGGGTATGTATGATAGAGTATCCGAAGGGAAATGTATGTTTTGTATCCTTAATGGTCATTGTACATGTTTTGAAAAGTCAGATGGCTCAGAGTATTTCTTAATGTTAGATATACATAAAGGGGGGTTAGGTGCATACAGGATGTGGTAAGTTTGTAACATTAATCATATATGGATGGGAATCCAAGTTTTATGTGTTGGTTGTTGTAAGGAATACGAGTATATGTATATTAAGGGATGTTTGAGCTTAGGTACAAGGTTAGTCTAAGGTGCAGGTATGAAGATAGTTGGTAAGCATAGAGTAATTAGAAGAGAGAAGATTATGGAGTTAGAAATCGGTGTGGTCAGGGTTGTTGAGTTTAATGTCAAGTCTGTTAGGGGAAAGAGTTTGCTAATCTATTCATCTTCATGATAGTCTTCGAATTTCACCCGTGTGGAAGGTGTACTTTTTTCCAATGATTGTGGATCTAGCATCCGTGCCGAAATTGTATATTTCTCCTGGGGATAGGTTGGAATGATTGGGTTATTTAATTTTATGTCTATAGTTATTAGGCCTGCTGTTGAATTGCCACTCAGATTTGCCTATGTATTTTAGTTTGCATACATCATATTCTAGGAGATGGATACCATTTTTGCCCCTGAAGTAAGAACTATGGTAAATGCAAAAAAAAGCCTTGTTAGAGTTAGAGTTAATGAAGGTGTCGGTGAGCTTAAGATGGTTGCAGTGTAGACTATTTCTTTTGTTTCTGAGTTGGGAGATGATGTTATGTGTGATTTTGTTGTCTATTATAGTGTTACTGTTAATCAAATCTTTGATGTTTTGGGGTCTGCAGTAGACGATGACACATGGTTCTTGGGATATTTCTTTAAGTTCTGCCCTGAGTGTAAGTATATTCCATCACTTATTTATTATATGTGGCAGAGGTGGGAGTGTATTGTGGAGGGAGGTTATCAGTGGTATGTGGTCGGGCTAATTTTTGTGAGAGAGTGTAGGGTTTTCTTTTCTGGGTATTTTAGTGGATTTTCTCATTTGGTTATTTGTATCTTCTGGTGAATATCCTTGTTTAGTAAAATTTTGAAGTAAGTTATTGTTGAGTTTGCTGAGTATGTATTTCATTTATACATACACGTATACATAAATAAGTAAAATATACAAGATATTTCTATAAAGACAACATCTATGAGTTTAATCAATAAATTGCTTTTACTCCAAGTATTGAGGACTGTCGGATTGATATATACGACTCGTGGTATATATTTCACCTACACACACACACACACACACATATATATATATATATATATATATATGTATATATATATATATATATATATATATATATATATATATATATATATATATATATATATTACTACGTTAAATTTACTTATTATTTATGACATTTTGAAAACACCCCAGGGGCTAAGGCGAGTGGGGGACCATAGCTTTATAAATAATCCTTTACATATTGCGTTTCAACCACCACGATCCAATAACAAGGATATATTCGTACATGTATGAATTGCATAAGTAATAATTCAGCTTTTCGGGTTGTCTTTCATCAATTAAGTGATAGAGCAAGTATCAAACTTCACTTAATATTGGATGGGGCCCCCAAAGAGTCATTTCCTATGTCAAATATCTAGCTACGCCTCTATTTACAATGCATACACACTTTGCATTTTCGGTCGCTGTCTTCTTGGATATATATTACAAACCCCAAAGATTTTTCATTCTTACCCGTACCATCAAAAATCACGGCATATATGAAATATATGGATACACATTGCATTTGATATACGCTGATTGCGCAAGGAACATAACTCTTCTATTTTATCATTAAATAAGTTACGCTCCCTTCGTAATGCTATATATCTAATTGATTTTGATTGTTTCAGACGGAAAATTGATACGCAAATGAGTGTAGCGTATTATTATAGTAGACTTCAAGAAATCCAAGAAGGTCTCCCAGGCTATCCATTCTGAAAGTCAATGAATAAATTAATCAAATAACACGATGTGACACAATTTTTATTTATAAGTAACAGGAGTTATCTTCTGATTTGCGTATGTGTAAAAAGTAGAGAAAATGACAAATAATCCCCTTCAAACTTTGTTTTAGTGTCTAGGAGAGTAAGAGTCATCTGTAATTGTTTTTCTCACTAGATATGATTAAACTGTGCCAATTTGACCGTTGTCCAATCGAAAATAAGTACATTCCAAGCTATCACTATCTTGGTCATAAAAACAAAGTTTTAAGAGAATAAGGGACATTTTCTATACTTTTTAGACATGATAAATTAGAGAATAACACTTTGTACCCAGGAACAAAGAAGTAGGAATATGTTGTACGGTATAATCATTTTCTTTATTTGTGAATATAAGGGGAGTATTGTTTGCTTTTTGAGAACCCAGTAGCGATTCTAGAAGTAATTGCCTGTCAAATCCAAACCCGCTGTCAAGCGGAAATGAAATCTCTGCCGTTTAGATGGTCGACAGACTTATCTGCTGAGGACCCCAGACACAAAAATTGTGAAACTATGCTCAGCAAAATGAAATATATAAGGATATATGTATCCGATGCACGACATCCATACTCACACATACACGTACACACGTGCACATACACACACACAGAGTAGTTTTCTAAGATATAAAGAGCCTCTCCAACAGCCAATCGGTTGGATCATAAGTAAGCGTCAACCAAAACTATCAACATATATTTCTTCAGTTTTTAAGCGATTCTACCTGACGGACTGTGTACGTATATATCTATGTGTCACACGAACAGATCGCATTAATGGAGCTGAAAATTTCAACATTTACACCCCATAATGTTTACAAAACATTTTTTGCTCTTTCAAATTCCCCCGCCCCCGAGAAAAATAAGTTTTTTGAGAAAGGTTCAATTTACAATCCTAATTTATTCTAAATTGGTCTTTAAATTATTATCCTGCAGCATTCATGCTTGCTCTGTTGGATTTTTTTTTGTTTGTTTGTTTTGCTTGTTTTCTAATTAAGAATTTTCAGTGATCGAACAAAATATGAGAGAAGTAACTTATTCATTGCTGACTGTTTTCACCCTAATGGTTTCTATTGAGTGACTAACAAGACCTGTTTTATTGATAACGTCAAATAGAATAATTTACTTCGCCTTCTCATTTCGCGCCAACCCTTGGCTTTTCGGTAAGGTTAATTCATTGAAATCAGTAAATTACTTTCAAACGCCTCATATTGAATAGTCTTTCCGGACAAAAGCTCTAATTGCATTGCATTCAAGCAATAAGCATTAGTCCCATGAAACAATCAGGATTTCTTTTTCCGAAGAAAGCGTCCTGACTTTCTCCGATTATCATTATTATTATCATCATTGTTATTACATCATTGAATCTCTTACAGGCCCTTCGGCATTCTTTGTCGGAATAGGCACTAACGTTAGCTTCGGGGAATAAAAATCAATACGAATGCTACTTTTGTAGCGTTTCATTGGCTTCCGAGATGTGAACATTTCGGCTTTAAATCGAATTTTTGACACAGAGAACTTTCAATGATTGGTTTGGAAAAGGTGACTGCATTTATCTCTGAAAACTGGGAAAGCATTCGTGACTTTGTGATTGGAGTTCGATTCACGGATAGAAGGAGAATGTAACAAGGTATATTTTCTTGGTTCAATTTCGAATCCTAACGCCATTCTTTTAATTCTGCCGTATAGTATGTATGGTATATATATATATATATATATATATATATATATATATATATATATATATATATATATATATATTATGTATGGTATAGTATGGTAGGTGAGTAAAAAGAGGACCTAAAATGTGTGACACTGTAAGTACTCTATTGTTCCAAGTATCATTTTCAAGAAGCATACAACACATGAATGAGAGAATCGTGCTCAACCTCACATGGAGAGATCACAAGACAGCACGGTATATCAGGAGTCTGAGACATCATAGAATCTATTGAAAAACTCAAATTGCAACGGGCCGGGCATGTTGCAAGAATGGCAGACAACTGATGGACATCTTGACTCACAACCTGGATCCCCACAGATTACATGCGAAACTAAGGCTGGCAGAGTACAAGATGGAGAAACAAACTCGACAAATTCAGAAAGTACTGGCTCTGCTACGCCCATGATAGAGAAATATGACGGATCCTGGGGAAGGGCTTTGTCCAACGACGGGTGAAAAAAGACTGATGATGATGATGATGATGATGATGATGATGATGATGTGTCGAGATATTGGAAGTTTGAATTTAGACCCATTAACCTCCCGAAATTGGTGTTTCTTGAAAGATGATCATTGTAGTATTATCAACTCACCCTACAACGTAGATTGTCATTACTTGCTTAATCAAAGGACGTATAGTTATTGAAGACTGCCCGAAATACTGCTTGGCTGTTTTTTGTTGGACAGTAGCATTGCAAAGAAGTTCAGTTCCTCTATGAGATATTCGTTAGGATATCCATTGATATGCCATGACCAATACCACGGACACACATTTGAAAAAAATAATGATTCAGCTCTACGAGCACGTTAAAATCTACATATTTTAATCAATATTCACTTAGCTTAGTTTAAGCTTGAACCCAATGAAGATTGATATCCTACGGTAGTTTCAGTAGGCTAGGCGAACTTGCTCACCCTTGCTCAACGATTCAACTGTAACTGGAGCATATACCTCCCTGGGTTACCATGATAATTCTTTTCCTTTTCCCGAGGAAGAATGACACATTATCACACCGTGATAGTACATGGGACATCAGTGAGCCTTTGCTTTTTAGATTAACAAGCATGGACTGAAATGTTGGTCTCTTTGACTCCAAAAGCTATCATAACAACTCCAAATTCAATCTTCCAAATAAAGTCACAAGAATAGCTTCATCAGTGTCAATTGTTCTTGGCAGGGGGGAACTTTCTAGTTATCCCCCTTTCCACATTCATCTGCTGAAAAAATCTACCGGATCACCGAGGAACAACCCATCATTAGTGTTTCCATTCCTTGAGGAAATGATTTCATTGTTCAATGTTCTAATGATATTTATTTATTTATTTATTTATTCATATTTTGTCCTGTGTTCATACCCTGAATTCTCAAGGTCACGAACTTGAAGAGATCTTCTTTGTTTACATCAAAGCTGAGAAAACTTTCAAGCTCACTGGTGTAAGGGTAGAATGGGTCTCTTCACAGATCCCTCTCCTATGCTTAAGGTATTACTGTACAAATTGATATGATTAAATATAAGCTGATAAAAAACAACACCTCAAATTATAATCAGACCTTGAACAGTGCGGTTTTGAACCATACGAATGATTTTGGAACAAATTGACCAAATTAATCAAACAACAGGCATAGTTTGAATAGTGCGGTTTTGATTAATGCATATTTTGATTAATGCATGTTTCAATGTAGTACGGCTAGGATATTGCTGAAGAAATTAATGTAAAGTATAAGCTGAAAATAAACACCTCAAATCATAATAAAATCTTAAACAATGCAGTTTTGAACAGTAAAAAAAATCTTGGAATGAATTAACCGCACTAATCAAGGTATACCTGTAATTCAAAGGAGGTAAAATGTAAAGATGCTTACGATAATACCTTCAGTAAAAGAAAAAAAAGATCGATTTTCAGTGGAAGATTTTTTTCCACTTTTGTGTTAGAATCAACATTGAAGAAAACGTAGTATTCTAAAATTTGGCAATCGAGGAAATTCGTTACGGAACATTCAACTCTTGACGTGAAGACTCCAAGAATTGTAAGAAATTGTTGAATCAACTGTTAGTGTCGGTGCCGTTTGATCTTTGGCCAAGTCCGGCTTGGCCCTAGGGTTGCCGAAAGCCTTTCAATGAACTTAACAAAACGGCAGATAAACACACAACAATAAATTCAATTCTTCTATGAACTTGAAAATATACAGTTAAAAAGCACCCAGAGAGCGCGTGCCTCTGCCAACGCTATTGATAGGAGTGATTGTGCAGGGATCCGCCCTAAATTTTAATCATCTCTTCCATAGCCTATTTATCCAGCTTTTCACGACATATAATAGAAATTCATTGAGAACCTCTGGAGATATCATGTGGAAAGCCATGAGCGTATACATAAATATAATTGAAGAAAAAAAATATCTCTCAAAAATAAAATATTGCATCCGCCTCAAAATTATTCACCCTATATCGGACCCTCCACAAAATTCATGGAATTCATTCAGTACTTTTAGAGATATCGTGTGGACAGTGGAACAAACACAATAATGGGCGCCACCGAATACAAAAAAACACTTCTCAACTATGTAGACAAAGGTGAATTAAGATGAAAATATATACTCAACGCCGATTTACACGAATAAGGAGCTAGAACTAGCTTCAAAAGAGTTAAATTTGCAACCTCACTTCGTCTTATGCTAGACATTTCATAGTCACGCGCATAAAACATGGCAAATGACAGAAAACCTTTAGGAATAGGATATTTTCTACAAATCTGATGTCAAATCTCCATTGTTTCTAAATATTTTCATAATTTAACCCAATTTTGAATTTTGAGTCAGTAAAATTAAAGAAAATTAACAAATTCTCACAATGTCAACCATAAGAACCGAATAGTTTGAAAAGAACCAGATTTGGTCCTTCCGTACCAAATTCGACTGGCCTGAGGAATGATGTGGGAAAAAAAAGGTTGAACAACTGCGTTGCCGCTGTTTGATCTTTCGCCAAGTCCCAGTTGGCGCTAAAATCAGTAATTCAAACTGTTTATTTCTTTCACTTTCTATCTCTTATCCTTTCGATTCTTTTGCCTTCTCAGTGCTCCCCCTTCGTCGATTCTCTTTTACTGTTCTACCCCGCTTAGCGCTAACCCGTTTAGCACTGATTCTCTATAGCGGTATTTTTTCAAATATTATCCGTAATGATCTTACTTATGTTAAATTTATTAAATAAATAATGATAAAAGATGGCATTATGGATAGCCTTTCAATATAATTGTATACTGTGCACTTTGATTGGTGTGTTATGTGCATGAAAATAAGCACATACACATACGTATAAACAATTATTTATCATGTATATATATCTATCTATCTATATATATATATATACATATATATATTGTCATTTGAATTAGCTACCATATGAGATACATTGAAATAATCCATTCTATCTTCTTGAGGTACAACTGCAACATCATATATTTTTAGATGATTGATCTCCCTGAAATTCTCAAAAGAAGGAGGAATCAAGCGAAGAATCATTCGAAGATAGCAAGCCTCTGATAGAGCAAGCTCGACCTCCAAAAACAAGAAGATCCCATAACTCCTGAAAAGAAGTCACCGATGGAGCTGAACATGGAACTTAACCAAGGGACTGATCAACAAACTGAGAAGCATGCAACGTGCACATGAGAGAATTATGCCCAACCTCACATGGAGAGATCATAAGATAGCAGAGTAAAAACAGGAGTCTGAGACTCCATTAGAAACCATTAGGAAACTCAAATGGCAATGGGCTGGCCATGGAGGACAACCGACGGACACAACATGGATCTCCAGAGATTAACTTTGGAACTTAAGCCGGCAGAATATGAAATGGCGGCACGAACTGGACAGGTTCAGAAAATATTGGCTCCCAACTCCCACGATATAGTAGTCCGGCAAATCTTTGGCAAATCCGTCTGTATCCAACAATGGACTAAAAAATACTGTTGATGATTGGCACTATATGTTTGGTTGGATAACATTTGGTTTATTACGATAATAATTGTATATTAACATATGAGAACCTATAAAACTCAGTTTATGCTATCCTGTATGATCCCGTATAGCTCTGTATCGTTTAGTACTGCATTTTTAGGAAAGTATCCAGAGCGCTAACCGAGACGTTAATGTTTCCTGATACTTCTTTTTGGGCACGTTGCTAGAAATTTTGGGGTCCAGGTTGGGGTTGGCTCTTCGAGGGGTCCTCTTTAACATTCAGTGAGATTTGTCTGTAGAAATGTAGGTGAACTACTATCTATGAAGTTGTGAAGGGCCCCTCCTCATATTAGGGACCCCTTCAATTGGGGATCTGGGGGTATTCATGAATAACCCTCAGATAAAACTCTGCTTCACATTTGACACAATATGATTTTCCTCTCATATTTCCCTGTATTTTTTTCCTGAAATTTTTCTCTCGTTGTTTTTCGTCTCAGTGTGTGGGTCATCTATTCCACCATTCTGTGGTAGACTGGGTGGTGCTGGTGTCATCTTGAAGATAACTGACTCGGTTATCTCGTGAATAACAGCATAATACGATCGAAATTACAGCATCATGCCGCTATTCCCGAAAATGTCAAAAGTCAAAAGGGCTTCTCTGCTCTTAGTATCTCTGTCTGTCAGCAGGTGGCGCCAGCTGATAATTTTCATCAAAACTCTTGGAGCGGAAACTGGTGATTTCTTGAAAATCAGTCGAGTTTCATTTATTTTCTTTGTCTGCCCGTCCATCTATATTTTGCTTACATAAAGCATCTACATTCCATCTATTTTTTCGAACATTAGAAATTAGAATTGTATGATATATATATATATATATATATATATATATATATATATATATATATATATATATATATATATATATATGTGTGTGTGTGTGTATGTATATATATATATATATATATATATATATATATATACATACATATATAAAATATATATATATATATATATATATATATGTATAGTAGAAATAATCGCGCATTATCAAAATTACAATGTACAACACAAAATTTACAGATATTATTTAGCCGTTATGTTTTATCAATAAAAATGTTATTCTACCGATAAATTGGATAAAACATTATTTTTCATTCAGTTCTATCTAATTTATTTAATTCAATTCCATTTTATAGAGTTCTACAATAGCTTTGAACGATTGGATCTTTGTTGAGCTCACTGAACGTTTCCAAGAGATGTTATTCTGGTGTTGTTGGCTCCATTTATTCTTGATTACATTGAAATGCCATGGCATTCAGTCTTTTAGCGTTTGTCCTTGGACATGGACCTTCCACAAGATTCCCCAGACTTTTCTATTATTCACGTCGCTAAGCATGTGATCTCTGGGAAGCAACGTTGTAAATGGTGATGTCCAGCAGTTGTCTGACATTTTAGCAGTATGACCAGCCCATTGCTATTTGAGTTTTCTAACATGTCCTGAAAAAAAATAGCAACCCATCTCTGACTCATGTTTTCTCTCTAATATACTGTGATGTCTTGTGATGTCTACATTTGATGCTGAGAATGATTCTCTTCAGTGTACGTTGCATGGTTTTCAGTTCAAAGGTCAATTTTTTGGTTATATTCTATATTAGACTGAAATATGAGATTAACCCATTAACTGCGACAGGTTGCGAACAGAAATAGTTATTAATTGCAAGATAAAAGCCCTGGTTAATCAAAGATAATCCAATGTAATTCATCCTGTATTGACTCTCAAAGTGAGTTGCCATCGATTCCAATAAAACAGAGATTTTATTGGGTTAGCCATAGAACTAGGATGACTGGAATTCCCGTCATCCACGCTTGGTGAGTTTCAAATTTGTCGATTTGATAGAGTGGAATTTTGTTACTCCGTTCTCGTTTCAAATATATTCTTCCAGTATTTCGGGAAGATATCCTCAGCATGCTTTCTGACGAATGATCCGGGTAACTACTCTAGAAATGAAATTGTTTCATACACAGGGCCGGCACAAAAGTTTCAAGCACCGAAGGCGAGATTTTCCCCGGGGAAAAATTGAATCCATCTTTTCCTCAAACTATAGATGAAATATCGGTTAAGTGAGTGACACCGGATATTTATCGTCTCTATTTCACATATCGAAGGAGCCGAGTGAGAAGTAACGCTTAAGCTGCAAGTAAAAGGAGAGGACTTGGGTAAAGCAGGGAAAACTATGTTCATGCCTAGACTGAGTGCTTGCTGTCGAGTCATGGTTGGTAAATTTGACTTGCTAGCTATTGCTCGTGACTTTTTTCTCTTTGATATCTCTTGTAATATGATCGTATGTCAGACAAGTCTTAGTATTCATTTATGGTATCAGCTTTTGAAGTGACAATAGTGATTTTAGCTTGAATAGACGGTATAAGCCAAGTGAAATTTGTGTTGGAAAATGACAACAATATATTTGCTTTCAAAGAACCCAATTGCAAAAAGTCTAGAACACCTTATGAAAAGAAATCCTAATAAACCTTATGAAATGAAAGCCTTATGAATATCTTACAATGAACGCCTTATAAACCTTGTACAAATGTCTAATAAATTTTGTACAAAAATTCTAATACATCTTATGCAAAGAACGCATGAAAACATTATGCAAAGAAAGCCAAATGAGCGTTGGAGAGAGAATCTAATGATCTATGAATATAAAATAGAAACTAACAAGAGAAAAGACAGACCTTGTTCAAAAAGTGCAACGTTGTATATGCAATTTTGACAACATTAGACATTTGTCAACGTTCGTTTCAGTAAAGAAAATATCTTATTCTGAGTTTTCATGTTGATCCAAGTTTAAACGTCCAAAATAAAAATAAAAATTGGATCAAATCATTACATCAAAAATAAAATTGAAAATATCGAACGAAGTTCAATATAATTCGTTTAGAAAGGAAACATCAATAAATAAATGCGTATACAAAAATTATATACACTGTATGATTTGCTTTCTTTCTTTCCTTCTTTCTTGTACCTTCTCGTATTTAACTCGAAAATCGATTTTTTCAAAATTTATAAGTATATATATATACATATATATATATATATATATATATATATATATATATAAATGAAGTGTATACATTAATTATATACACTATATAGTCTCCTTCCTTCCTTTCTTTCTTTTCTTCTCTCTTTATTTATTTCTTTCTAGTATTTTATCGTACTTATCTATCCTGGAAATTGATTTTAAAAAAAGAAAACTACGACGTAGTATGACGTAAAAAGAAACGAGAAAATGAAAGTTGTCAACATCTTTTTAACCACTCCTGCTTCAGGTTACTTAATTCCGTACAAACACTGTTGATCAATTTGAATTTTGTCTTGACAATAGATTTCTGCTATTCTAAGAACTGCTGGAGTTGAAAAAAACAAGGAAAACTTATGCAAAGAAATCTCAATAAACCTTATATTGAAAGTCTAATGAACCATACACAAAAGGCCTAAAAATCCTTATGCAAAGAAGCTTATTAGATATTCTATGAAGAAAGTCTCATAAAACCATATACAACACGCATCTTTAGGATTCAGACAACATAGGAGCAGCAAGTCATGTAGTTACTAAAAACAAAATGTGTTTACCTCAAATTATATTTTCCTACCTAATATTAGTTTCGTTTGTAGTTTTTCCTAAACAAGTTTTGATGACACTAGGTAGATAAGTGTCCAAGTCAGGGGTAGACAACCTTTTTGACTTGGTGGGCTTGATCGCGTATCAATGAGTGGGCTGTGGGCCAGATGAATGCCGTAAAAAGCTTGGAATATAGAAAGAATCCATTTTGATATAACTATATTTTGCTTCAAATCAATGAATAACGCATGCTAGAGATCCAATTGCGTTCAACCACAGATGCCAATTAGCAATTGAAAACTCAATTTAGTCGTAATTCCTTTCAATCAAGGCATTCTTTTTATATCTACCAAAAAGCCAAAAATATTTTTTTTTAACGACGAAAACTAAGCTCGAGGGAGTTTGTTGTGGGGGTTTTATGACTCTTTCGCCCGATTTCAGTTTCCATATTGTAATTGAAATATTATTCCTCTCTCATTCAGTTTTTTTTATCACGACGAACTGCAAATATAGATAAGCAGAAATATATGAAATCGTTCATGTGTGTGAGCATTCGTAAAATGACTTGGTTCTACATAGCATAAATATGCATAGATACCGCTTGGAAGGTGACATTGTAGTATTTCTGTCTTTTCTCTCGATTGGTGCTTGAGGGCTGCCGGTTATCAAACTGAAAATCAAAAATACCTCAACATAAAATTGGGAGTTATCTCAAGTACTTCTATCGTAGAAGATTTCCTTCATTTGCGCGTAAGGATCCTGATTTGACCTCACATCGGTTTTCTGAAGAGTGTGCTTCATGTTTAGATTTTATCTCAAGTGGCACTCTCTATCTCCGCCATATTTCAACCAGATAACTGGCCTCTATCGATACAACTAAATGCTTGTTGTTTAGCTAACGGTATACCGAAGGCTGTGTGCTGGGCCTATACATTTACACATTTACACATTCATATGGAAGGTTTCCTCAATGTAAAGTTAACTGCATTTTTTTTTATTCATTTTGTTTCGAAGTTGAAATAACTAAAAAGCTTAGACGTACTCTTATTTGTCTTGGTTTTAAGTGTTGTTAGATTGTATGAAGTCAGTTTCTCCCCGAAGGAGAAATATTGATATCAAAGTTATATCCTTCTCTTATATAGAAACGCATTCATTTTTTGGGTCAATTTGATGTTATAAACTCAATAAGGTGAGATTTTTTTACACTTAAAAAATATTTTCACTGTTTATGTAGAAATTAGCGATGTTCATGAATCAGGAATGAATGCCGAGAATTTTATTAGATGGAATAAGTGAGTTTTATTCACTAAAATACCAATTGGCGTATACCTTGGGTTGAGAGTCAAAAGCATTTTAGTGATTGGAAAACTTACCAGAATTTAACGGACAATAAAGACACATTCGCCAGAAAAATATATTGGCTATTCATCTAAAAAAATTATCACATTATCTGCAAAATACTTTCCTAATCATTTGTAAGGAATAATAATTCAAGAGAGATCACCCTGAAAACAATTTTCCAAAATAACCCTCTCTAGTGTGACAGTCAGAAGAACAAGCTGAAAATGATATTATATCTTAGCATCAAAATATTGACAAATCAAGCAGTTTTATCTGTGATCTTTTTATTCAGATAGACACCTATACTGCTGAAACATAAAACCTAACCAAAAGATGAACCCTCAAACTGAGAACCATGCAAAGAACATCGGAGAGAATAAACCTCTACATCACTTGGAAAGATCACAAGACAGCATATTATATTACAAAAAACAGGGGTCATAGAATCTATTAGAAAAAAAAACTCATATGGTAATGTGCAGGTCATGTTATAAGAATGTCAGACAACCGATGGACAACGTGGATCCCCAAAGATGATATGCAAAACTGTGGCCGGCAAAATATAAAAACTAGACAAGGTTAGAAATTATTGGCTATGCAACACACGTGATAGAGAGGTACAGCGAATCTATGGGAACAGCTATGTCCAACGATGGGCTCTAAAAGCATGATGATGATGATGATGATGATAATGATGATGATTTAGCAAATGTTACAACAATGCTAATGAACGGAGATTTTCTTCTAAATACAAGAATACCTTGAATTGCACAGTTTTGATTGGTCGGGTTAAGATAATGCTGCACAAATCAATGTAACTAAGTGTAAGCTGATAAAAAAGCACATTAAATCATAAGACTATGAACAGTGCACTTTTGAATAGCACGGAAAATTCAGGAACGAATCAACTGCATAAATCAAGATATAGTTGTGCAA
Source organism: Thysanoteuthis rhombus (assembly GCA_963457665.1). NCBI lineage: Eukaryota > Metazoa > Mollusca > Cephalopoda > Oegopsida > Thysanoteuthidae > Thysanoteuthis > Thysanoteuthis major. The sequence continues at coordinate 48,138,662 of OY735213.1, forward strand.
TTTAAAACTAAAGTCCATTGATGCATTTTGAGAGAAAAAAACAGCTTAATGTTAGACTTTTTGTTGATCATTTTGAGCTCTCAGAGTTTTATGAAGTCAAAAAGCTTCAGAAATCAAATTAGATGTGCAAGTAAAGAAAATTTGATGAAGATAATAAAAAAATAATTCATGCTTCATTTTGTAAGTAATTATTCTTAAAAAGTCTGGTTATTTACTCAATAGAAACCGATGTCTCTCAGCAGCATTCTATGTTGGGGGTGATCAATTAAAACACTAGATAAAAGGGTGATCGATGAAGAACTTCTCTCGCCTTTCATTGAGAAGTAATCACTGAAAAATCTGAATTTTCAAGAGTCAAGTGGGCCCAAAATTGGGTCTAATTTAGCATAAATCTACACTGCAAACCTATTGGAGGTCGGGTTAGCAGTTACAGAAATTAAATTTTTTGCTGACAAGGTAAGAAGTAAATGTTAAAATTTTCACACACTCTCAACTCCACTGATGCAGCCTGTACGCGTGGTACATACATAGCCAGCCAGCCAGCCAGACGAACCTAAAAACCGAAGGAAACCTTTGTTTATAGTTCTGGTGACAGTTTTGGTTGACGGTTTTCTAAAAAACAAACGAAAAAAATCTTGAATGTTTCATTCGTAAGGAATTATTTCAAACAGGTATGGTTAGTTGCTCAAAAGAAACCATCGCACGACCAATGTCTTTTGGGGCATGCCATGTGATTGATAAAAAAATGGAGAAAAAAGGTGATCAATGAAAAGGTTACTTCTCTCGCGTTTTGTTGTGCAGTGATCACAAAAAGTTCTAATTTTAAAAAAGCAGTGTGAATGCTGCTGAACACAAACAAAGGCATGAATTTAGCACAAACTCACTTGACTAAGAACTAATTAGGCGGCTTTAGACATAATAAGAGTTTAAATTCTAATTTTATCAGACTCCTAGCTCCATGGTATCGGCCTGTACGCGTGACACGTACGTACGTAGATGGCAGGCAAACAAGACAGACAGACAGACCCATTTAAAAACTGAAGAAATCTATTTTGGTTATTTTAGTGACAGTGCTGGTTGAGAGTCTAAACAACAGGATGAATTTTGAGCTGTAAGATTAGGTTAAAACTAAAACTGAATCATAAAACTCGAATTGGGTTCTTGGAGGTTAATTGATCTAAGATAGACTCAAAGAATCGCTTCAATGTGATATGATTTGTAAGAAGCATGTCAGCCATATTGTGAAGTTTGAAAATAAGGACAATAAACGAATAAAAAAAGAGTTTAGATGAATGGACCTCGAAAGGGTATGATTCATCATCAATAATCGTATTCAGCTTATTCCTACCTGCCTTCAAATGTTACACTTCCAGTAATAAATTGGAAGTAGGAGGTTAGATATTTTATATACGTAAGGAGTACCTATATATTTCATTCTATGTATGTATATTAAGCAGTTATATGATGGAGTTGTTATATTCATGGAGATATAGATGAATATGACGGGGAGAGCCATAGCAAGGAACCTTCCTTGTTTCTAAGTACCTCTGGAACAGGGCTATGGTAAAACCGCTGTCTATCTCCATTATGAAGAATAAAATTGAAAATATAAATTAAATTAAATTTCATGGACCAAGATATAAGGAAATAGTCACAACACAACACGTTGAAAAAACATTCATCAGAAAAAGTGGCTTGCCTGATACCAAGTGAGACTACATAAAAAATGACTAAAGAATCTTTCCTTTTCAGCAATCCAAGATTAAAAATTTACATGCATATGTGTGTGTGTGTGTAATAGTGAGTTTTAGAGAGAGAGAGAGCTTTCAATACTGCTCAATCTGTGGTGCAAACAGAAAGAAATAACTTTAAAAGGTTTAAAGTTCTCAGTTATGAAATATTAGCAGAAATCAGTTCCGATATAACTTGTTTGAAATCGAAGTACAGAGTATAGATGATTGGAGGAAAGGAAGAAAAGGCAGTGAGAATTTTCGGGGAGCTCTAATTCCGATAATATTTCATCACCACTCTTAGATATTTATTCTTACTCATACTTATGCTTATAATACATCTACAACTACTACAACTACTGCAACTGTTGGTGATGTGTAAATTTTGATTTTTTATCCCAAATCAGCACAAGAATTTTACCTAACAATACCTTGTGACAAACTTTCAAATTGCTGTGTGAACTTGCTGACACATCACACGGCTTTACGTAACCTGTTCGCAAAGCAACGGGCATTTACTTTCTAATTCCTACTTTTCGGTGAATTAGTAATAAAATCATGATGATATATTTTGGAACACTAAGCTAAGCAACACCAAGAGTAAACATCTGTAGAATACATGATTATATTTTTTTTCCTCGTGTAGTTTTATAAGAAATACCCCAACATGAAAAAGCCGTTTTTGGCTTTTGACCTCACAATCGTAATTTCGATAAATTATGAAGCAGAAAATATTGTCATACATTTTCAATTGATCATACGACGTTAACTGTTTTTTTTTTCAACATAGGATTCACCATACGAGTTTTATTAAGATTATCCCTAACTCTTGCAGATACTGTCCTCGTTTAAAATTTGTATTAGTCAAAACTCGCTAAGAAAAATGTCGATTAATCTCTCAAGAACATGAAATTAGAATTTGGAATGGGAACTTGTTCAGATAGAATAGTGCAACGTTAATTCCACGAATTGAGAACCATGCAACGTACACATGAAAGAATTATGCTTGGCCTCACATGGAGAGATCACAAAACAGCACAGTACATCCGGGAAAAGACAAAAGTCAGGGACGTGATAGAATCTATTAATAATTTCAAATGGTAGTGGGCTGGTCATGTTGCAAGAATGACAGACAACCGATGGACATTGTGACTCACGACATGGATCCCCTGAGATCACATGCACAACCGAGGCCGGCAGAATATTAGACGGAGAGACGAGCTAGACAAATTCAGAAAGTACTGGCTCCGTGACACCCATGATAGAGAATTGTGGCGAATCCTGGGGAAGGTCTATGTCCAACGACAGACGTTAAAAGACTGACGATGATGATGATGAGGATGAAGATGATGATGATTCCACAAATTTCGTTCCGGAGATGTGAGCCTGGATAACGATGCTCGAGGACGCCTTCAATTAAATTTTGATGATGAGACTTTAAGGGATGTTCAGGAAACTGATACAAGGACAACTATCTAAGTTCTTGCTCGAAATTTACAGATTTCTAAAACAACTTTAGGGTGTCACAAAACATATTTTTCGTTTCATTCTGGTTTCCTTTTCAATTCATTTTGGACAACCTGATACTACTTTGCTTTCTTTTGTGGAACTTTTTGAGATGAAGAGCAATTCTTTTTAATGTCATTTTTTTTTTTTTTTTGGTTAGAAGTTGCTTTTTTCTTTCAAAAGATAGCAACTTAAAATGGTTTCTGTGAAACTGGACACTTGGAACTTGCCCAAATTTAGAATCAAACACTTTAGGTGCCGCGGGGGAAACTTTCAAAGAATATGCACCCAACACTCATACGTTTTAGTACCAACAACAGCTTTATTTCATCAGAAACAAAGAGGTTAAAATTCAATCGATACCACAAAATTGTAATCTCAAAAATGGTGAACAAAAAAGAGTCATGGTTTGAGATAGGGGAGTCGGGGTACTTAGATGCATCAGTCATTCGGAGTTCCAAATTGGAAATAAGGGGTCTTGCCAGCAAAGAAATTAAAAAATAGTTTTAAAACTGTTATCCAGTTCGGGGAATAAATATCTAAAGAACTAATGAAATAAAAATTCAATGAGAAAGTATTTTATTGTGTCTAGAACTTGCAACTTGGCTCAGTGGTGGAGCATAGAATGGAGGAACTATGTGGGGGGATAATTAAGTTAAAAGCAATTAATTTGTTTTTTATCTGAATATTTACGCACCATGAATTCGTTTAGGTACGACGCAAACTGTGTATTCAACGCACCAAAATGTCGTCGTTATTTTTAATAGAGGAGCATCCAGAGGTTTTCAGCAGTTGGGTGTCTGATAAAGAACGACTTTATGGCTTTTAACTTCATTATTGCATTGATATCTAACAATACGTCGTGCAGTTATACTCTTTGAAGCTATTGTATGACTTCCTCGAGACCTTGTATACTAACTACCATACTTCACATCTGTAAGACCAAAAATTATGATTACCTTCAATTTACGACGTGAAAAGTTACATGAACCATGAGGAGGGCCCTAGATGAAGAAAGAACAATCCATGAGAGAAGAGGAGAGAGACAGTAAGCTGTGTACAAGATGCTATCCCTGAGTCCAAGGAATTTGAATACCGCAGGCGAATTGAATCTGTTGTGCGCTTTTGCCGCTACCCTTTGTGAGCAGTGTCTCCTGTTAGTCATTGAGCAAATAGGAGATAAATGACTACTTCGAAGGATACGGTACGAACTAGTCTAAGTTTTCCACAATGGTCAATAATCCGAACAAACGAAAAAATCATATAATATTATACGAACAACTGGGTTTTAACTTCTGAAATTTATATCTAAATGATTTAAAAATCAATGCCCGCCCGATTTTTGTCATCTCTGTTTATTTATTCATTTATTTTAAAGAAAATTGTTATGATTAATCTGGAGCAGAGTATTCTATATTATCCGACTGATAACATTAACCATAGGATATAAAAATGAAACAATTCAATTTTTTATGCATGTACGTTCATTCCGATGTTATTAGATTCATTGTTATCAACAACTTTACATTGTAGAAACCATTGGTCAGATTTTGACGTTCAGAAGAATAATCGAACGAGTCAGGGCTAAAAACCTACTGGCAGTCTTTCTATTTGTAGATTCTTCCAAAGCCTTTGACTCAATTCTCAGAGGTAAAACGGGGTAAATGCTTCTTGCGTATAGCATCCCGAAAGAGAGAGTAACGAAGTTATGCTACTTTACAAGAACACTCAAGTTAAAGCGAGATTTATTTGATACAACTGCTATGGAGAATCAATATGAAATTGATATGAATTTCTAATTCATTTCAAATAAAATGCTTGGGCGGATGGATTTTTATAACAATAGCTGTTTAGTAACATTATTAATGATTATAATAAATGGCTCTCTCTTTATGAGCAAAAGAAAGAGAAAATACCATTTGATATCTTTTATGCGGTAGAGAGAGACATGAAAAGATAGATTGAGAGAGTGGCAGAGAGACACAGTGAGAAACGAAGAGATTGTGTACAGATGAAAGGAAGAGAGAGAGAAAAGTTACAGTTTCTCAAAAAATCTCCAAAACACATGCAATTATCTCTGTAAGTTTTGAATCAGTTCAAGAGGGAAAACGACTTCCAGAGAAAAGTAAACGTTTTGAAAATATGTCAATCTTGTCTTATTAACTTTTTCCAACGATTGGTACTCTACATAACAGTATTTGCTAGACGTATAATGAACACAATAAGTACTATCACACAACATAATACATCTTAGTACAGCCTGATGTACCATAATACACAATGGGATACCATACATACCATCACACCACATAATACATTTTAATACATCATAATGTATCATAATACACAATGGGTCATACCACGTTCCATCGCAATACATAATATATCATAATGCATCATAATGTATCATAATACACAACGGAACACATCCCATTTCATAGCAATGCACAATACATCAGAATATATCGTAATGTATCACTCTACGCAATGGAACACAATACGTACCCTCACAATACATAATGCATCATAATGTTTCATGATACATAATGGAATACAACACGTACCATCACAAGACATAATGCATCATAATATATCATTATGTACCCTTTACTTAGACAAACACAATACATACCTTCAAAACAGCAAAGCTTTCGTCAGATGATAACCTTGGCGTCTGAGCTGAAGCATCATTACCACTTACCCAGGACGCCCTAGTAGTACCTCACGATAATATTCGACTTTGTTTTTTCTCCATACGAATGCAGGCCTCTGCTCAATCTTGGAGACTCTTGATGATACACAATAATGATATCCGAAGTATCTTGTTGGAAAATCTGATCGCATCATTTTCCCTACACTTACGGATGTATCATGGAGATGCAATTGTTAGCAAGCTGGTCTAGCATTTCATATTAATGAGTATTGACTATGACAGTCACCTGAGAAAGGGTATAATAAACGAACCTTTGTGACTAATAACAACCAAGATGAAGGCACTGGTCTAGTTTAATCAACGTAAAATAACGACAATTCTTCCTCAGAAATTCAGACAAACATCGGCATTTTGAAACTATCCTGCTTGTGTAAGCAAATCAACTTTTGTTTCGTGATATTTAAGCTAGACACCTGATACGGAATTTATTCAGTAAATTACCCGCGTCTTAACATTGTTTGCATTTATTCAAAAAGAAAGATAAATCAGATCACAAGTAGAATCCGGCCCCCAAAATTGATTCAAGTGAAAAGCAAACATTTTCAGATCACACCGTGATCAAAATTCAATCTAATTTATTTAAAACAAGAATGAAATGTAGAATTAAAACTCTTTTAATCACATAAAAGAATACCGTGAAAGAAATAGCTACGTTCAATATTTGTTTTGATTGAATTGAATTGAATTTAGATTAAGAGTAGATTACGATGTTATTTGAATAATTTAACCTTTGACATGATTCTACATCTTCTAAATCTTCAAAGACTCTTTGGGTCTTTGTGGAAGTATTTTGGACAATTTTTCGTGTGTGTATGTATGACCTTGACGTGACGAATACCCACCAATTTTAGAAGCCATTGAAACTCAAAATCCCTGCAGTCAATCAATTTTACTTCTAAAGGATGCCAAGTCCACAAATCCACAAAATCTCCCCTATACACTCTGGGTGGACTAATAGCACAGACATTTAACTGCTCTTTATTTAGCATATTGATCAATTCAAACGTTTCCTCACGTTTTACATACTCTACATCTATTTTGGTACGAACTCAACTTAGCAGGCACAATCTATTGCCAACATTTCAAAAGAGTATTAGCTACTATTCATTAAGTTCTTGAGACTAGAACTTATGCCATTCTGTTTTTCATCATTACGCTTCCTGCTCAATGTTGATAGCACGTCGTCAATATTCAACATCATGAGAATTAATAAATCAACGAATTTCATTTCGAACTAGACGGCACTCAGAGAGTGCGTATGTCAACCAATGTCATTGTTGGGTGGGTGGGGGGTAATTGTGCATCGATTCAAACTAAAATTTGATAATTTCTTCCATAGCCTATTGTCCACATTTTCGGAAAATAACTTTGAAATTCATTGAGAATTCTTAAAGACATCGTTTAGACAAACAGGGAGTTTCAATGATACTATGTGGGTTGGACATATAACTAGAACGTAGGGGAGACAATTGTGCACGGATCTGCTCAAAAATGTAATCGATCCAACATTAGCCACAGACATTCTTTGATCCATCCCCAAATTTTACCATCTCTTCCTTTCCCTACTGCCCTCTTTTCACTAAAAAAATCATCGAAGTAAGCTAAAAAGACAGAAGATTACTAGAATGCTCGCTGGTTTTACTCTCAGTAGTGTTTTCTTTTGGAACTTTAATCAAATTACAGCTAATTCAGTTCTATGACAACTTCCCCTGGATAATGGCCCTGGATAATTGTCATCGGACAACAGCATACGAACTGTAAAGCCAAAGTTAAAGTTTGTAGAAATTAAGTAGTTCACCATGTAAATGATCACACCCATGGGGGAATGGTCCAGGATCATTGTCAAGAGTGATTTATCTCGTGACAGTTTTCTGGTGGGCAATTGTTTCAAGGATCGTTGTCCTGATACCTGTTTGGTTATATGATCTTATCCAGAATGAAAGTGGTGGTAAATAACATAGTGTTATCTCTGTGACTCCATTAGAACTTCTCACTTCAGTTCCGTGAATGTCTACATTGCTTGAATGAATACAATAATATCTCGATCAACCCTTTAGATATGATCCTTAAAGGGTAGCCCCAAACGAAACAGTACTACACGGAGTTATTATGACATACCATATTGAAATTGTACCAGCAATCATTTTAAAATATATGATGTCATTTTGGAGCTCCCACACGATAAAATGGATTAATGCTATACATCTCATCCGGTAGCTACTCTCCAGGGCTGGTGAAATATCACAAGGTATTAATAACTATTGTTACACGATGAATCATTGCGTAAGTATATTTGTTTACTTTCATATACATGACAAAAAGTTCACAGTATCGAGCTGTGTCGGTGATGCTGTTAGAGAATGTCAACTACAACTGTCACCAAAACTATCAAAAAAGGTTTCTCCAGTTTTCAAGCTGGTCTGACTGGCTTGATGGCTATGTATCACAAGTATAGGCCGTACCAATTGTGCTCGAGCGTTGAAATTTCCAACAAATACATCTCATTATATCTAGAAGAAATGTTTCTTTTGTTTTTTGTCAGAATCACACACCCCCTGCAAAATTCATAGCTTCGAAACATCGACACAATTATGAACCAGCCCAGTGGTGTATATTCTACATACACGAATACCCGCGAAAAGATTCGCGGATATATTTGGATTTCGTTTTCATTTCAATGGAAGAGTCCATTGTTTTTAAACGATGGGTACCATATTTATTTATCAGCGATATTGTTACCTTTAGACAAAATAAAACTATTCATTATCTGTTCATCCACTTCTAATAACATCAGTTTGACCCGTCCACGTTACTTCTGTTCGGCCAGTCATTAAAAAATTAGTTTTACATTGTAATGTGGGCATTCGTAATTAGCAATTATTAGGACGTACAAATACTATTTGTAGCAAGACAGTCGTTGGTATGCTGGACTCAATAGCGTTCGAAGTAACCTTGATCCTCTCCAAATGCTCTACGGAAACATCCCTATACCACTGTTAGTTTGGTACAACAAATATTCTTGTGCGTATATCTACAATAGATGCGGACTGGTCTAGTGGTCACCAGCACCGAAAACCGAGTTCAAGTTTTGATAAAGGCACTCGTGGACTCGGAAACGCATGAACACACTTTACCCACTCCTTATATAATTATGTAAATAACAGGGATGTTGAAACCCTTCAGCTACGTAAAGCAGTCCTTCCTGGACATGGGGCTAGCAACTAACTCCCCACTGTAAAACCTACTTGCCATTGAAACCACAATGCAGTCCTTTGCTCCACAATTAGTACACAGTGGGATTTTACATCTACATGCGAATTTGACGTGACTTAGAATTCAGATCATAGAAGTCCATTTGATGTTGGTTTCCGTAATGTTTTAGTTACAGAAAAGATTCACAACACTCCGTAGTTTTCTAAGGTAAAGGAATATTTGGGTGCATGCCTTTCTTGAGAGTATTTACATTGTGATAGACATCCAACGTTGGAAACTATATTGCAGTTTCCATATTTTGTTTAGCATATTCACACTCTTGATATGCACGAATAATACTACTTAAATGAATGGAAAAAGCCAGATCAAAACCTTGAAGATGTTAGTCTATGATGATCCCAGTTGTAAAAGAATTAAGCGAGCTAAGTATGATTCTATAAGAATGGAGTCCATTACTGTCCCCCTCGGAAACGAAAACTGTTGTCGCTGAATCGTCACAAGAAAAATGACTACAGGGCCAGCGATCAACAGTAATCAAACGAGTAGAACATATATTAACACAAATATACATGTTCAATAATGAACATTAAAATAGATGGCTAAAAAAAGTAAATATAGAGAAATATATATCAGATGTGAGAGTAGAATTTCGTGCCTGAAATAAAATAAAAAACAAGCGAAAAAGAGATGCGAGTACCAGCGAGTGGGCGCAAGAGATATGCAGGATTGGTGGCAGACAGATGCATGGAGAAGGGACCTATCATGAATCCTGGCACAGGATGTAGGAAACGATGGAACACTTTTTAAAAGGATAAGGATAGCCCCAAAACCCCAAGCCACCGACAGCAACAAGAGGGGAAATTGAAGAGACCAAACTAAATAAAATAATCAGGAGAAAACGATGGGAAGACAGAAGATACATGACAGCAATCATCGAATCGACTCTTGAAAAAGGTCGGGGCTTCAAAGCTTTAAACAAAGGCCTCAGTTCAGTATGAAAGTATATAACCAGCACACTCGAGGAAAATGGAGACCTAACAACAGACAGAGACTGGATTGTCAAACGTGCCAAAGAATTTTACCAAAAACTCCATTCATCCAAACGAGGACTACAAAACAATGTTGCAAGAATGGCAGATGACCGATCGACATTGCAACTCACAACATGGATCTCCAGAGATCACATGCCCAACCAAGGCCGGCAGGGTATTTGTTTGAACGACAAGCTTAACAAATTCAGAAAGCACTGGCTCCACGACACCCACAAGAGAGAAGTATGGCGAATCCTGGAAAAGGTCTATGTCCATGTCTATGACGTAACGAGACTACTGAAGAAAAACTCTGATCTGTTCAGTTTCTGTAATCTCTTTCAATCAACATGAAGGCTGACCAGATCCTGATGAACCAGCATACAATTCTGTAGACGTGTTTTCTCTCTCTCTCTCTCTCTCTCTCTCTCTCTCTCTCTCTCTCTCTCTTATAAATCAACGTAAAAACGTAGTAAGAACTGTTGAATCAACTTGTCAACGAAAGAAAAGGAAATAAGATATCAACCTCCTCCCAAAGTTGGACAAAATTAATACTCAACCAGGGCTGCTTTCCTGGTTCGAGCTTCTTCTTAACTTTCTTTGTATAAACCGTTCTTTTTCTTTTTTTTTTCTTTTTTTTTCTTTTTCCTTAATTCACATTGTTCTTTTTATACTTCAATGAATGTTTTCCTTATTTTCTGCATTTTCAGAGTCAAACACGTTTTATGCAAATCAGAGCAAAATTCTCTTTCCACTGTTAACATGGTCTCTTTCCTTAATCGTCTTAACCAATCTGACACACGACAATAATGTCACCAGGGAGGCTATGAAACTAGTACTACCGGCCAAAAGACAGTGAGCATTTAGCAACAAACATAGAATCCTTGTTGGCGTATAATCTAATTGAAAAGTCAACGCCTTAACGTTTGAGTCACACTATCTACCCAGAAAACCACTGGTAAACAAGTTAAGGCATAAAACATTAGATCTCATTCCAATTGAAGGGATCTTTGAGTGCACATGCACTGCAATTACTCAACAACTGGCCATTGTACGAAAGTTGATATTCACCAAATATATTAGTCAGTACACAAGACAGTTCTGTGTCGATTTTGAAGTTGTTTAGATGATAAATTCTTTAGAAATCTAATAAAGATGAATAAACAAATTAGAGATTATAGACATTTCTTCATAGTTTCCATTTTGATTATCCGTGTTGATTTCCTCTCTTTAGTTAATATCTGAATTGAGATACAAAGTATCTAAATTGAAATATAAAGTATCTAAATTGGGATATTAAGTATCTAAATTTAAATAAGGAGTATCTAAATTGCAGTATAAAGTATCTAAATTGAGATATAAAGTATCTATATTAGCAACACTGAAGAAAAAGTAACGGAAATATTCCGAAGCCGTATTTCAGTGTTTCTAGATCATAAGAATGGTACCGATGGGATGTTAAGTTGAATATTCGCAGGGAAGTACAGGACACTGCGGTGAAGGATAAAGAGGAAATGGGGGTTGGGTTATGTCTATGACGAATCGTTGCCAAACCAACACTATAGGCTATTTTCAATTGTTTGTTTTTTCTATACAAATAAAATAAAAGTGTCTCAAAGCGAACATTCAAAAAGTGGGTGATGCCAATATTTATTTTTTTTTTTTTTCAATTTTCTGTGTTGGTACATTGAAGTATTTCTCCTATTTTTTTCTTTTTTGGGCTGGTGGGCAACTGATATTTAGTCAAGTCGTTCTTTGTTTTTTTTTTTTTGTTTTGTTATTCTTTTTTTTCGCAATTCTATTGGCTTCCCACAAATGCGATTAACGGAATCGCTCATGTCTATCGAAGAATTTAGCATTCGTGCTGCGGTTAGAAACAGTGAAATAAAAGACTCACCAAAAAGGCAGGTTTCTCCCAGTTTTGAGAATGGACCGATTGGTTATCTGACTGGCTTATGTATCATACGTACAGGCCACACCGATGGAGCTAGGGAGCTGAACATTTCAATGTTTATTCCTTATTATGTCTGCAATAAACGGTGTATTCGTTCATCTTAACCCCCTACCCCAAATAAGTTTTTTTTTTGGGGGGGGGGTCAATTTGCAATAGAGGTTTATGCTAAGTTGGCCCCTGGTTTGTGCCCGCTTGTTTTTTTGAAAATACAGACTTTTTAGTGATTACTACCCAACAAAAGCCGAGGAAAGTAAGTTATACACTGACCATCCCCTTTTTTAATTTTTCAATTGATCATCCCCAACACAGCATGCTGACAAAAGATGTTGGTCACATGAAGGTTTCCGTTGAGTGGCTGTTTCTCATGTTTTGTTTTTTTTTTTTGTTTTTTATATATAAACTGAGTCTCCCATTTCGCAACAGAATTTGTCATGCAATGCGTATATGTCAATTTATGAACCATAACATTTTGAATTGGTAACTCGTCCCTTGACAGTACTAGAAATGGAGAGGTTATGCAGGGATACGGTGTATACCTATTTCTCAATTTGCAGAGGGGTAGAGGTCTCCATTCATACTTCTTTTGAATGGGATAATTACTTTTCAGAATAAGCATAATTCTTATATGATAAGTTTTAATCGGTTTTTCTCGTCACGTGTCACTTTTTCGTTAAAGGTTCGCTGACAGAAGTGTCAAAAGTGGCTGATATAAAAAATAACGCCAGGTTTTTGTACGTCTCGAAACGGTCCTAAAATTAGCCATTTTTTTTTTTTCAATAACCACCGGACCTTACAGCAGCCTGGAACCCCCGGTATCCTAGATACACACTCACTGGAGAGTTACTTCCCAAAACTCATTTCTATTACTGTTCATGGGTGAGCTTCTTTTTTTAATGTTGAATCGATAATTCGGGTATTGGTATTTCGGTCATCAGTGCAACTACATGTCTGGAAAAAGGTTTGTTTGTTTTTTTTTATCATTTTGGAAAATTAACCCAAATTTAAGTTTATGCTAAATTGGTCCCTTAGCAGTATTAACACTTTTTTTGAGGGGGGGGGGGGTCTTTTTTTCAGTGATCATCTCCCAACAAGAGGCGAGAGAAGTTATCTATTTATCTTTTTTTTTTTCATCCAGTTTTTTTAACTGATCGCCCCCGACATGACATGCTGCCAAAAGACACTAGTCACGTGACGGTATTTATTTACTTTCTGACAATTAAGAAATCCGGTTCAAATCTGCAGTCCTGAAATAATCTGAATAAATAATTGAATGCGACCAAACGAAAAAGTAAACGCTATGAAGAAAAATACACATCACAGGAAGTTGATCCCACAACAACAAAACCTTACTCCCTAACGCATTATGAATTGTTCTTTATAATCACACTACTCCCCAGAGTAAAAATAATCCTCACTAAACATAAATTATAATAAACTTGCTGAAAACCAGATCAAAACTGTTTTTTAAAGGGGTAACTCAGTTCTCTACCTCTGGCTACAATGCACTATTTCGGCTATTTAGAGGTCAAACTCAGATAACCTGAATCAGACATAGTTTATCATATAGGTACGTGGAAGTCAGATCATTATTATCGGAGTGCGCACGACGAGTTATTTTTTGTAAAATTTTCAAAGACTTATATGCGGAAGAGCTGCTCCAGAGTTCCATTAGTAGCCACAAAAATGTGATGACCATAGCTTTGACCATTTTTTACATTTACTCATTATTTTGGGATCTTTTTAACCCCAGCCCTAAATATGAGGTTCAATTTGTAATGTGAGTGCATGATAAATTTGTCCATCAGCATTCATGCCTGTTTGTTTGTTTTTGTTTGTTTTGTTTTTTTGTTGTTGTTTTTCTTTTTTTTGCTGGGGGGGGGGGGGTTAATTCCAACGTTTTTACTGATCACTACCCATCAAAATACGAGGGAAGTACATTATTCATTGCTGAACCCCTTTTTCTAATTTTTTAATTGATCATCCCCAACATGACACGCTGCCAACAGACGTTGGTCACGAGACGGTTTCTATAAAGTAACCAACCAGACCTATTTATTCGCTCATTCTGATATTGGGTAGCTGCTATGATATGCAAATTCATGATAATGTCTGTAAATTGTTCTAATTTGTGTACTCTTTGTGTAAAGTTAACAGCTGGTTATTGTTATCTGGAAGAACCCGTCCCAAATTTATAACAATAAACAGCATCCTCTTTATTAAGATAGAGGATTGGTTTACGATCAATTTTTTCAAGAACATTATGAAAAAAGACCTCGAAGGCTTTTCTCAAAACTACATTTTGGGGAAAAATTAATGTCCAATATATCATTAACTTCCATGAGTGTACCAAATATCAAAAAGGTAGAACAAAGCATACAATGTTCGTTCAAGCAAAGAATCGCACTAGGTTGGCAAGCTTTCGGTCGAGCAAACTCGATTTGCAACGACACACAAATCCCACTAGTCCTTAAGAGAAAGGGATACAACCAATGTATCCAACAGATAGTCCACTACGGAGCTAAAACATGGACCTTAACCAAAAGATTAACCCTCAAACTGAGAACCATGCAACCAGCACATGAGAGAATCATGCTCAGCCTCACATGGAGAAATCACAAGACAGCACAGTATAGGGGAAAACACAGGAGTCCGGGACATCATAGAAATAGTTGAAAAAAACTCAAATGGCAATGGGCTGGACATGTTGCAAGAATGCCAGACAACTGCTGGATATCATGTCTCACGACGTGGATCCCCAGAGAATGTACATGAAATTGTGGCCGACAGAAAGTAAGATGGCGTGACAGGCTAAATGAATTCAGAAAGTACTGGCTCCATGATGCCCACGATAGAGAGGTCCGGCAAATTATGGGGAAGATCTGTGTTCAACGATGGACTCTAAAAGGATGATGGTGATGATATGGTGAGTGATATTTTCCGATTACTTGTGGGTAAAAGTATAAAAAAATGGCTATTATTCCTTTCAAACGTTGCTTTTGTGTCCAGGGCAAGGCTATTCATATGTAGTTGTTTTTCTCGCTTCGTATGAATAGAAATGTGCAAAGTCGACCGTTATCCTTTTGAAAATAAGTAGATTCCGAATTATCAATATCCTGGCCACAAACCCAAAGTTTGAAGGAAATAATTGGCATTTCCTATACTTTTTTATACATAATCAATCTGAAAATAACAAACAACAATTGTCTAAAGTCCTGATATAATGTATTATCTTAATGGTGTTTTTTGATGCGCTAGCATCTCTAGCCTCAGATGTCATCACTGACTGGCAAACTGAAATGTGAGTTACATTCCTTGTTCAGTGTTACCAATTTAGATGCTTTTTATCTAAATCTAGATGCTCCTTGTTGTGTCCATATAGATGTCAGGAATTGCTGTTTAGATGATTTTCAATATATTGAGTAATACTTTGATAAAGTAAAAGTTGAACATTGAAGTCACATTCATTTTATTTACTATGTTGCAATATCTAGAGGATAAAAATGTTTCTAGGAGTTTGAATGTTTTTAGCTCAATTGTAGATGTTAGATTGGAAATAAAATTGTCAGCACAACACTTGCTATATCTTCACACAAGAAAAGAACCAGCACATCTACAGTCTGACTTTCAGCCTCGTTGGATTTTTAAGGCCATCAATGTTGTTTCCAGCTATCAATTTATCGCCTGGTTACAAATAAACAATTCCATCAGGGGAATATCGCATCTGATTGTCTTGAAATGTCGTTGTTGCTTCAAATATTTGTAACTTTCTACTCATTCATTATAAGCACTTGTGTAATGAAAATGTAACCTAAGTACTTGTGTAGTATTAATGTAACATAAGTACTTGTGTAATGTAAATACAGACAAACCCCATTATACACTCCTTCAATCAACGCAAAATTAAGATACTGTAATTCGTAAATTTGTAGAACTGCGACTATTTCCCGTTCATGCGTGTAATGATGTAGTTATCAAGAGATCTTCCGGAAAATTTCTGGAAAACTTGTGCTCACTTCCCCACAAGATCAAACACAATCATGAGAGCTAATTGAAGAGACTAGGACATTGCCCATTCGGAAAGGTGCACTTTTGCCTTTAAGGAAGGCATGAATCAAACCCTACCCCACCCCATTATGGGTAAAGTAGCGTACGGTGAAGTGAGTGACTCTATTCCAAAGTGCTTGTCACGTCTAAGTCTATTTCATCATCATCATCATCAGTCTGATAGAGTCTGTTGTTGGACATAGGCCTTACCCAAGATTCGCCAGACCCCTCTATCATGGGTATCGCAGAGCCAGTACGTTCTAAATTTATCCAGCTCGCTGACCTGGTTTGCTATTAGCCGTGGAGAATAATATATTTTATACAAGAATGTAAAGTTGAGGTTACATAAAGGAATACGGCACAATTATTTTTTATTGATCACAGCATTCCATCTTCCACAACCCTCACTGTGGGTGAGAAGGTCTGATCTGGGGGTGATATGTGTGCTGCACTCTTTCAGTAACATTTTGTTGCTGTGTGTTTCAAAATGTCTCAATTGTTTTGCTTATACTGCTGCATAATTCAGCTTTGAATAATGCTTCTACAATACTTTATGATAACTCAATAAGACATTACACAAAAGAAGCAGAAATCAAACGAAGAATCACTCTGGGATGGCAAGTCTTCGTCAGAGCAAGGCCAACCTTGAAAAAAGATCCGATTAGTCCTAGAAAGGAAGGTATACAACCAATGCATCCTCCCGATAGTCACCTATGGAGCTGAAACATGGAACCTAACCAAAAGACTGGCCCACAAACTGAAAAACATGTAATGTGCACATGAAAGAATCATGCTCAATCTCACGTGGAGAGATCACAGGACAGCACAATATATCAGGGAGAAAACAGGAGTCCAAGACATCATAGAATCCATTGGAAAACACAAATGGCAATAGACTGGTCATGTTGCAAGAATGGCATATAAGCGATGGACATCATGACTCACAACATGGATCCCCAGAGATCACACGCGTAACAGAGGCCGGCAGAATACAAGTTGGAGAAACGAACAAGATGAATTTAGAGAGCACTGGCTCCGTGACGCTTATGATAGAAACTTTTGGCGAATCCTGGGAAAGATCTACTTTAATCATAGTTTACGGTACTGGTCAATGATTATGTTTTACGATAGCTGTGCAGTGGAAAATGTTGTTTCTCTGCCACCCGAGTTACAATGTCAGTTTCAGATGAAACACTGCTGCGAACCCCACACATCATCTGTCGGACCCCCAGCCGTCCACAGACCCCTGGTTCGTAACAGTTGCTCTGAAGGTTCAAGTAGCAATTAGCTTAGTACCCGACAAAAATGATGGGATTATTTACGTATGGGTCATCAACTCTGCCTCGGATCTGAGTGTAGTATCTGTGCATACTATCTAAAAGTGTTACTCACGAAAAGTAGTGCTGTTTGCATTCTTAATTTGTTGTTGCCGGGCAACGATCAAGTCGTATTGATTGCTTAGCAATATCTGACGTCATGACTACGTCACTGAAGTAATTTTCTCAAATGTTATTACTGAAGGCGTAGCATTCGAACAAAGATAGGAACAATTAGGATACTATTATAGATTATACATTGGGTTTCTCTCGATCACAAAGCTCTGCTGCATAAAACACTGATCTATCCGCCTGTCTTTCGTTAATCTCAAACAAGAGACACAATAAATACCAAGGATTTACAACTAGAAACGTAAACGTGTGTTTTACGCTATATGTCTACTTAAATCAGTTCTAAAACGAAACCAAATCACTGCTCGTATCTGATAGATCAAAAAGTTGGTCCGTACGATCATTAGCTTGTTTTAAGCTTATTCTACGCCCCGAATGAGACTGGTGCTATCATTAGACCCACTAGACAGCCGCCTAGGGTGCAGATCTCAAAGTGGTACTGTACTGACCGTCCAGGACAAATATATCAATGAAGATGAAGCAACTGAGGTCGCAAATTTCAAGTCTTGCTTTGGATGCCTAAAACTCATGCATGAATTTTAAATCTTGCATAGGGCACATGAAACCTTCACACTGACCCAGGTTCCAAATATATAGTTGTATGTACGAAAACTATTTAGTGGGTATCTCACTACATCTTTACCTCAAAATATTTGAGTGATGTATGCCTGGGCTGGATTAACTATGTTCAAGAGAAGCATTTCGAAGCCCCCAGGCCAAATGCTTGGAAGACTATCAGTTCTGATTCAGTAATTCTGCTCTACTACCGTAAAATATGCTGACCTTAACTTTCATGAGCAGCTGAGTGTTTAAGATAAGCGATTTTTGCCAACTATCTGGGTATCTATGTGAATTAGATACGACGTATAAATACGAAGGTATTTGAAACTAAAGTCGTAGCCGCTGCACAAAGATCAAAACGGAAACAAATGGCTGACAAATTACTGAAATGGCTAACTTATTTGTCGTATTATCCGGTTGTATAGCAAATGAAAAAAGAAAATTAATTATTTTGCAAGTAAAATGTATGTTTTAATATGTATGTATATTTTTTATTATTATTTAGGACCCTTTTATACAATGAGCTACTGTTACCCTAAAATGTGACCGTTACCCTAAAACAATGAGAAAATTAGTAAAAAAACCCAACCCTTCGCTGCATATTATGATGAGATGAAAACAGGAGTAGCCATTTTAGCAAATGATCGCCAGGAAGCGTGTATCGGATTAGTTGCAACAAAATTGTAAATATATATACATGTATATTTACGCTCAATCTTCAAAACGTGAGCTCTTTCATCATAGATGAATCAACACCCCAAAACATAGTGTGTGTGTGTGTGTGTGTGTGTGTGATATTGATATTGGCATGTGATTCGAAAGAATTAAAAAGCCGTCAGTAAAATGCGAGGAAGACCGAAACGAAAAGAGGATGTGTTGAATCCTCCAGTTTCTCATGACACTGTCAGCAAATTGACAGCTTAGATCAGGAGTGTCAAACACGAGGCCCGCGAACCCGACGCTTTGTTAATCTATAAAATGAACGTTAAGTGTTTCCGACTTGGGTGCACGAACTGGTCGTACATGCATATTGCGCCGTTGTGATTAACGAATTCACGCTGTTCTGAGCCAGTCTGTCACGTGGCGTGGTTCTGGGTTGACTGATTCTATTCCAGTGGCTTTATTTTTCAGGTGTTTGCAAATGCAATTGGCAATTTATGCAATAGCTGATGAAAAAAAAACAGAGTGCGCACAGAAAGTTTTGTTTTGTTTTGTTTTGTTCTGGAATAGGGTAACTGAAGGTGAAACTGTTGCGAAGCTTCAAGGGCTTTAAAGGAAGAAGCTGTAAGTAAAAATGCAAGTTTACAAGTGATATTTGCATTTCGAAAGTTGTGAAATATTTCTTGAAGACCAACCACGACCTCCAACAGCCGAAATGATGAATATCTTTGAAAGATTCATCACCCGATCAGTGAAGATTTGTCTTTGGAAACAGTTGAAATATCTGATAAGACTGATTCGTCTCGACAGAAGATTTGAAAACGAAACGTTCCTGCTAAACTCGTCTTTTGTTTGCTCACAAAGGATAAGAAATCAATCGTTTGAACGTGTGCCTTGCAGGGTTGGATCAGTCTAAACACAAACTACACCGCAGCGTAGGGTACAATGCGTCAAGGGGACCCACAAATAAATAGCAACATAGAATTTAATCACTATTCCCGTGGGGATAACTGTTATGACTATCTATATAATCTATTGCATGTTACGAACATTTTTTTTTTTGCATTGTGTAATTTCTTTTACATTTTCCAAAATGGCTGTTTATGTTTCAATATAAATATCTCTATCAATAAACAATTAAACTTGTGTTTATGTTACAACATAAAATTTTATAATATCTATTGTTTTAATATGGTGGGCCCCAAAATTATGGGTGGCGTAGTGCCGATTGTGATCTTAATCTAGCCCTGGTGCCAAGATATGAGCACTTGCGTATTGACAGGGTTGGGGAGAGCCTGCCCCTGGTGACGCCATCGGAGGAATGATACCATTATGTTTTGGCAGTGCGAAAACTAAACTTCTACCGGCATTTTTAGCGCTATTTTTCAATGATTTTAGCCAATCATTAGCTACTTTCTATGTATAGCCTCTGGAATTCAACCTCATACCAGCACACCTAAACACGGACACTTGAAAAACTTTCAGATATGGGATAAACAAGAATCTGCGCTTGTCTTACGGCATATATCATCACTAAGACCACGATAACCTCTTTAAAAATAACTATACTCTGAGAGAAAACAGATAAAATAGGATGACCAAATGGTCGGAATCGTTTGGAAAATAATAATAAGATATGAAATAAAATCATTTTCCACATTTGCCATTGTCCGTGTGTCTCCCATTTGTCCACTCACATATATAAATGTGTGTGTGCGCGCACGTGCATTTTGAGTGGAAAGCAAGAGTTCAGTTTAACATTATAATTATATTTTCAAATAGCACTCCTTTTGAAACTCTTTAGAAACTCTCAAATCTTTTATCTTAGAATATTTCCCTGGGTCCGTTGAGTGTGCATGTCAAAGCAAAGTCAGTTATTTTATATATTGATACAGTTACATTGTTAATGAAACTCTCTATAAAATCCTTTTTCGTAAAATTGGAAAAATGAAATAGTCTCTTCCCTGGTTTCTCCAAGTATGCGAACCAATTTTGGTTCAGCAATAGAAAAGCTGCAGCCAATGAATCAAAAGTAAGGGTTCGTATAATACTTACATTGTAAATAGAACCCTCCCCTAAGAGCCTCAATTTTTTATGGGGGCGCAAATAATGGGACTAGGGGAAGAATGTGGACTAAGTGTATTGAGCAAATTTTGTTGAGCTGCACCAGCGTTTAAGTGGGGTGGGGAAAACACAGTGACCGACAGGGCCAGTTGTTTTATATAAATAGATCGCCTGCGATAACCTGTCATGGCTTATGAGAAGAAAAGGGGGAAGCAAATAGTCCACGTTCTTCCCCTAGTTCCATCAAGTATGCATGCCAAATTTAGTGACGCTGCACCAATGTTCAGGTATATATGCGGGGTGGGGTTGGGTGCTACAGTGACAGGCAGAATCAGTTGTTTTATATAAATAGATTACATGTGACAATCTGTCAGGATTTAGACGAAGAAAAAGAAAAAAAATTCCAGTCACCGGGATACAACCAAATAGTTTGTTACCATGGTGACAAGATTTACTCTGTCAAGCGCGGGTCTGCATGAAAATTCCAGACAATTTTTAAACAGCGCACATCCATATCAGCCGGTGCGAAATTTGTTTTACCCGACTTATTTGCCCATTCTTTCAAACAAATCATTTAAAAACACACAATGCACTGAGTATATCCATATCACTCTATTTATAAGCCATACATGCAGTTTAGTATGCTTGGTTGTATGATTTTATGACTGTATGCCCTATCTGATTCCTGTTATAATCTCGAAGTTATAATGGATTGGTCCATGTGGAATAGAATAAGATAGCTAAAAAAAACAATAAAAGAATTGTAATAAAATGAGGTAGGATGTTATGACATTACAATAAATAATACGCCACTGAATTGCTGAACTTTTAAACAAAAAGAGGAGAGAAAAAAGAGTGTGAAACTGACTGAAAGAAATGTTTAATGCTGAGTTGAGACTAAGAAAAACTTAAGATTAGGGTACTTGAATTATTAAAAATAAATAACTTAATAAAGTAGCTTTGGGGTTCTTAGAGCCGATCCATACATAAATAACACTGTAGTCTCTGACGGGTATATGCTTGTGTATCTTATAAATGATAAACTGGCCGCAATCGAGTAAAGTACTATATCTAATTGATCAAACCATCTATTCCTATTTATATATATATATATATATATATATATATATATATATATATATATATATATATATATATATATATATATATATATCTTAGAAGAGGCATGAATCCAACCAACTCCCACCAGCTTTGTGTAAAAATCAGGGCAGTTGGAGTTATTTAGCCCTTTAAGGGAGTTCAACCTTTAAAAAGGGTCACTTTAAGAGAAAAGCGAAACAAAAGGGGAGGAACAATGGTGATAAACTCTGACTCCTTACTTGTAATTCCAACTCCTATAGCTGAAAAGGTCGCCAGTTGTGACATCCGATGGTACCACTGGAAAACGAGGCCAAGAGATTGAAAGTCCCTATGCAATGAATTTCTCGATTTGAATTTTTAAAAAGCGCATTCACGCCAAAGCGGCTATGTACATCTTGATACAGGAATAGACATTATCGGAACAATAGTCAACCAACATCTAATCGTATGTGCACAAGTACCGAACAACTCGGAAACGCACTCAGCACCTGTAATAAAACTAAGGTTGACATGCAAGCCATTGCTAGAAAGTTTAGTCCTCATTGAGTACTTCAAAAATCTGACCTCGTGCCAAGCCTAGTCTAACAACTATCGACCCATAAGTGCTTATCATTTTGAGAATATATCAAGTCATTTCATTATGATAGATTTTACGAGTATAACACCATTCACCGCAATTTTTATTCCCGGGTACGTGATGCTTGCTTAAGTGTGAAATATTTAGACAATGGATATCATTCTCTTCAAACTTTGCTTTTGAGACTAGGGCTGCGCTATTCATATGTAATTGTTTATCTTACTTTATGTGATTCAAATTGCAAATTTGCTCGTTGTTCAGTTGAAAATTAGTAGATTCCAAAATACCATTACCCTGGTCATAAAAGCAAAGTTTAAAGGGGATAACATACATTTTCTATACTTTCTAAAAATAATCAAACAGAAAATAAAACTTATTACCAAGGAACAAAATTTTTTTTTCTTGTTGCACGGTGTTACTGCGCAATTGATAAGTGACAGGCTCCTTTGGTTTGGTATAAGATTTTTTTTGATAATTCCTCGAAACAAGTCTAATCAATATGTCATTTAAGATGGAACCTCAGACCTTTATGTTTTCAATCAACCATTCATCATTCAAGTTCCTGTCTCGGGTCAAGTCGGTCAACTGGACTGAGTGCAACGGACATCGAATACGTCCATAAAATTCTAAACTATTCGTCTACATTACTCGTCAACCGTGAAGTCAGGCATAAATAATGATCAGACCATTCATTGGAGAAGCAGAATGGTTTTTATATCAGCTACACTATGATATTATCTACCAAAACGTCAGGATGGGCCTGTGCGTCAGGGTATGTAAGGCCTATCACCCTATGTCTTACACCAACCATAACAGACTTCAGGAGTTGGGTAAAACCCAAGTCCAACAACGCACTTTGAAGGCTGATGATGACGACGACGACGACGATGGTGATACTATAATCTGAATTTGTCAGCAGGTTACGATCTATACTATAATTTGCAACGAATCATTCTTTTTGTCACTTAGCAAACAATAAGGGAGGAAGGGTGTAATGGAAACACACGATCACCAAATAGGCAAAGTTCTGCTGCGTGTGTACTTGGTTTCGCTGGCTACTGGTATTATAACTTCTGCTACTGCTGCTATTGCAGCTGTGTCAATTTCATTTTTTTACGAATTCGCTTTGAAAATAGAATCTAGAGACTCGAGGATTGGGATTCGGAGTCATATTAAGGGTTGAGGAGAGAAAGAGAGATAGATTTTGTTTTGTTCTTTTCACCAGATATGGCAGTGCTTTCTATTTCTATCTTTAGGTATATAACCTTAGCAAAGCAACGGTTGTTTCACTAGTTCTTATAAAATATATCTTATCACTAATATCAATTATCAATTTCCAATAACAAAGGTCTCCATTTGTCAGATCAGGCCACTGCAAGGGTTTCAAGCACCTTAAGCGAGTTCAAAAATTTGCAAAATATTTCATGCACCCTAGGTGACACTTGAAATATGAGTCCCCAGTGGTATTTTAACGACTAGTATTTTCAGCTTGGAGTGCGCCCCTAGGACCTATGCGCCCTAGTTGGCCGCCTGATTGGCACTGCAGGTGATAGATTAGTATTACAACGGTACTTGTCCATTTTGATGGACTTTGTCTTCTTCTCTATGTCATCCCATGCGCAAAATTCACGTGATGCCAACGTAGTATTAGTATGAGTCATGCTTCTAAATTGAGCTGTCGTGGCTATATGATAGGTCGTCTCCGTTTCCTTTCAGTGGGAAATCACCTGAATGAATAATGGCATTCAAAGAAGTGACGCAAGTTTTGATGTCTTCTCTTTTTCCACGGAACAAAGTAGATTTCTGATTGCATAAGCAACCGAGAACTTTTGATGGGAAGATTTATTTCCAGTAGGGAGGTGGGAAGCAGATATATTGACGTCTTCTGGCAACGTGCCGTCATGGAGATGATCAATTAAAGTGAATTTGGAAAATAGGTGATCGATGAATGAATCATTTCTCTTGCCTCTTGTTGGGAGGTGATCACCAAAACAGTACAAATTTATGGAAAAAAAAAACGAGCGTGAACACTGTCAGAGCACTGTAAATCGAACCCTCCGCCGAAAATCCTATTGTCGGGGAGTGAATTTAAAAAAACACAAAAAAAAAGGTTTTCTAGACATAATGACGAGTAAATGTCTCGATTTTCAGCCCTGTAGCTCCATTGGTGTAGCTTGTATGCGTCACACATACATAGATAGTCAGCCAACAAACTTGAAAACTGAATGTCGAGTTTTATTCGACGGTTTCCAATAACTGTTACGAAAATAGATGGAGCCATTTGATATCCACTGAACTTGGCTAAGCATGATACAAGGGCAAGAGGAGTGGAAAATGGAGTGAAAAGATTGTGTTGTACCAATCTTCCGAGTTGAGAAGCTCCTCCTGCTTTGAAAATCAGCATTTTCCAGGATTGATATCCGAACTCAGACAATGTAAATGTTTTGACCTCGAGGAAGCCAAATATGCAAAGTTATTTCACAGCCGCTTCATTACCATGAAGTGCTGGAGATATGGCAATGAAAAATGACTTCCCTAACAATTAGATTCTGCAGTCTCCCCCAGAGAACTAGGGTGTGTATACATTGATTTCACCAAACGTATGGCTAACAGAGTCCATTCTACATTCGGTCAACGAACGTGGTTAAAATTAGGCAAATTTTTGTGTACAAATTTTTGTGTACAATCTTCGAATTTTGTTGTGTTTCGTTAACTGAAAATTTCTTGGTATTTATGCATAATTCAGTGACAGAGGAGTGCCTCTTTAAGACATCGGTAGTAGTATGACTCCAGGATCAACGGTGGGTGTCCTGGTATGGGTAATAACTATACATCGAATGTCTGTTTCTCTCAAGTATTCCATATTTTGGTGAATTAATGCTACAAAATAACTTCAAAAACAACCAGTCGATGAGTTCACAACAAAGTTAACTAAGTCAAAAAATATGAATAAATAAGTGACAGGTCTGGTTAGTCCGTCGAAAGAAACCGTCATGTTACAAATTTCTGTAAGCATCATGCCATGTTGGGAAGTATGAATCAAGAAATATTAAAAGAGTTGATCAATGAATAAATTACTTATCTTGCCCTTTGTTTGGCAGTGATCACTAAGAAAAAAATCAAAATTTCCAGCGTGAACACTATAATACACAAACAACGGGCCAATTTAGCAAAAAACCTATATAGTAGATTGAACCCACTCCCCACTAAAAATGCATGTCAGGGGGATATTTTCAAAAAAAAAAAACAGAGAACGTTTTTTAAACATAATAATGAGCAAATGTTGAATTTCTTAGCCCTTGTACCTCCATTGGAACAGCTGGTACGCGTAAAGCATACGCACATGCACACACACGTATGCACATACATACATACATACATACATACATACATACATGGTCAGCCAGCCAGAATAATTTGAAAACTAAAAAAACCTACGTTTATGTTGACAGTTTTGGTTTCTAATTAGATTTGATTCCGCTAAAGTATCTGTGTGCTTTTACAATTTTTAGTTAGTGCATTAAGACATTTGCGAAGTACATTTTTTCTCCGGATCTTTACATAGTAACGTTTCTTACTTGCCAGATTTGAAGCGAACTCTGGTGTTTGAAGATAACTAGTGAAAATTCACCGCGGTAAGTCACTACGGCAGAGAGTGATTCCCTATTTCACTGTTGCCAAAACTGCATCCCTGTAGATGTTTTTACTTTGTCGGCAGAGGTACATGTATAAATTCGTGGTTGTCTGTCTGCATGTCTGCCTCTGTCTACAAAGCATCTGAAAAAGTTCTCAATGAATTTTAATGACATTTTGTAGAGGGGTGAGCCATTGCCTGAGGGAGAAATGATCAAATTTTGGCCCAGACTTGAGAATGTTCATAGTTACCCTCTGCATCATGTATATATATATATATATATATATATATATATATATATATATATATATATATATATACATATATATATATATATATATATACATATATATATATATATATACATATATATATATATATATATACATATATATATATATATATATATATATATATATATATATACATATATATATATATACATAAATATATATATATATATACATAAATATATATATATATATACATAAATATATATATATGTATATATATATATATATATATATATATATATATATATATATATATATATATATATATATATATATATCACCAGAAGATGAATTTTTTGGAAGGTTGGACCAAGGTTGGGATAAGAGAGAAATGTTTTGGTTATTTGTTGTTTCTTTTGTTTTTGTTTGTTTTGTTTTGGGGGGGAGGTCCAGGATTTTTTTTATTGATAAATATTTTTTTCTTACATTTACGTACTCCTGATTGTCCATACATCATCTCCAAAATTTTGCAGGGGAGTTTCAACATTTTGTTGAGTAATGGGCAATGCACTAAAGAAGAACTGATTAGATTTTAACGCAGATCAAAGTTTTTTTCACAATTACCTCCCCTGCTTCACGACTATATGTATGAACAGATTTTCTTAGAGACAGTAGAGTTGGCAGAGGTATACTCTCTCTGTGAACGCTCTCTAGTTATGAACTGTATTCGAATGAGAATCCAAACCATTGTCGGAAACATGCGTTCATTTTATGAAAGATTGAAACGTTTACTTTTGAGATATGTGTCTGTGTTACGGTGCCAGGAAAAGGATTAGGCTGAGCAATGATTTATAATAAAACTTTCAAAAGTGTGACAGGCAGTGACATTTTTATCAAAATAATCTCCTTTGCGTGGAAGCTTTCTCTGATGACGGGAAGTATATTTGAGACGATACCAATAAAGCTATCAAAAATGTACGAGCACATAGCGTACAATCCTTTTCAACCAGCTGATAGAATCCAGTACCCTTCGTGTGAAAAATGTTAGGCTTTAGACTTTAGTCTTCGAAGTGATCCAAGGAGCTATCAACGCCACAACAACAATAGTCACACTATAGAAACTGGCCGACACCTTTTGGCAGCACATCTGTCGTAAAAAGGGGTGATCAATGAAAAAGTTAATTCTTTTGCCTTTTGTTTGGGCAGAGATCACTAGAAAGTCTCAATTTTCAAAAACAAGCGGCACAAACCAAGCAATCAATTTAGCATAAACTTAAATTGTAAATGGAACTCCAACTAAAAATCTATTTGAAAAGGAATATCTATTTTTTTTAAAGTTTTTGTAGACATAATAAATGGTAAATGATTTTCAGCCCTCTAGCTCCAATGGTCCGTCCTGTATGCTGAATGCATATATAGCCAGCCAGCCGGACCAACTTGAAAACTGGAGAAACCTATGTTGCCATTATTGGAGACAGTTTTGGTTGACGGTTTCTAACAGACCACAACCTGTTCACAGGAGAACTTAAGGGTCATCGTCATCTCGACGGACTACCATAAGCTTATCTAAGCTAAAGCTATCAATAACTACATTATAATGAGACCTCATCTCGGAATTCAAACTATATGATACAGTGTGTATCCAAGTTGCTTGTTTGCTTGCCAGAAAAGATGAAGAAAGACCACTTCCCCTCTGACCCTCCCTATCTGAAAACCATCCCCATCTGCCAATGTAACTTGAAGGGGAGGGAAAAGATAACTTCTCACCTTCCCCTGCCATGCAGGAAGAGAAATTGTAAAAATGAAATGAATAACAGAAAAACATTTCGGTAGTCAATAAAAACTCGCTTGTAGCAAATATCTAATATATCAATTTCATATATGCCGTAATTTTTGACAGCACGGGTATACTAATCTCACTACATGAATACCATCGTCAATTTTTTTAATGCAGATGTATATCCCTCCGCCACGTTATTTCAAAGCAATGGATAGAATTGAGAAACGCTGCTGAAATTCGATCGCCCGACGTAGCCCTTAATAATCTAATGATATACACAAGAGCTGACGCAATAAAAATAGGATAGATCAGGATATCAAGCCACAAGTATTGTCACTCGGTTAGATTAGGTAGCGGGGAGCGGATATCAAAGCAACAAAAGTCGCTAGACAGATGGCCTATCTAAAATTTTTAAAAAAAGAAAAGAAACGAAAATATGTCACTGGAAATTGTAGATCAGCTCGACAACCGAATTACTGATGGATTTAGAAAACGTGTAATGGACTACAATTAGAGAAGATGTATTAATTTGATATTCAATTTCATCATCATCATCATCATCATCATCATCATTCTTTTAACGTTCGTCGTTGGACATAGACCTTCCCCAGGATTCGCCACACTTCTCTATAATGGGCGTCGCGGAGCCGGTACTTCCTGAATCTGTCTAGCTCGTCTCTCCATCTAATATTTTGCCGGCCTCGGTTGCGCATGTGATCTCTGAGGGATTCATGTCGTGAGTCACGATGTCCATTGGTTGTCCACCATTCTTGCAACACGGCCAGCCCACTGCCATTTGAGATTTTAACGGATTCTGTGATGTCCCTGACTCTTGTCTTTTCCCGGATGTACTGTCTCTCCATGTGAGGCCTAGCATAATTCTTCCATGTGCTCGTTGCATGGTTCTCAATTTGCAGATCTGTCTCTTGGTTAGGTTCCATGTTTCAGCTCCATAAGTAACTATTGAGAGGATGCATTGGTTATACACCCTTCTTTTTAGGATTAATGGGATATTCTTATTTTTGAAGGTTGAGCTTGCTCTGCCAAAGGCTTGCCATCCTAGTGTGATTCTTCACTTGATTTCTTCTTCTTTTGAGGGTCTCCTGGAGATTCGTTGTCCTAGGTAGATGTAGTGATTTACTTTCTCCAGTTCTGTGTCCTCGATTTTGATCCAAGCGTTTTCATCTCCGATGTGGTTGTTGCATATGATCTTCGTCTGGCTGAAGTTTCTAACAACAGACTGACAGGATTGTCGAACGTACCAAAGAATTTCACCCAAAACTTTATTCGTCCAAACAAGGACTACGAAACATTGAGCATGATACTCAAAACGTGAGCAATCAACTCGAGGACTTCCCAAAAGTAACCCCGTGGGATGTGAAACAAGCCATTAAACAGATGAAGAAAGGAACGGCCCTTCAACCAGACAACATCACCATCGACCTACTCCGAAAATCGTGTAAAATCATCATTAGGAAACTGGCTGTCCTTTTCAACTTGTGTCTAAAACGCTGAGAAGTCCCAATTTCATTTATTTAATATTAAATACTGTATCCACTCGAGTACAACGCGACTTCAAATGTAAGGCAAGACCCAATTTTGTTGCTGAAAATCAGTGATATGTTTAATACACACACCGGTGCAAATTCAAAAACTCATAAAACACAAGCGATAAAACTGATATGGTCCCTGATTTTGCTCAGTAACTTTTGGTTAAAATTTACCAAAAGATCCAAATTCTGTATCTTTGTTGGTTTGTTGTTATAATACAGCAGAAATATTAACCGTCATTTCTGACAACTTCTATGCTAGTATTGAATAATTTTTGTTGGTCTTTTTTATGTCATAATAGTATAAACAACGGTCAACCAAATTCATATAAATGTAAATAAAATGAATTGATATAGACAGCATTGTTCCAATAACGTAAACCATTATGTATATATATATATATATATATATATATATATATATATATATATATATATATATATATATATATATATATATATATATATATATATATTGTCTTTCGGGGAGAGTTTAACTAGGTTGTATAGTGCAGTGTCTCTTAAGCTATTTCAGTATCATTCAAGTCTTATTAAACAATTGCATTCACTGATGATTATATTTCCTCGTGTTTTTTTAATTATTTTCATCCCATTTTTTCTTTTGTGAGTAATTTTAATTCATTTTGTATTATGAGCAAAGAGCATGAATTAAAACATTTCCTGAGTTTTTCATTTTATTCATATTTTTTGACCATCCCAAAAATATGTAAATAAAACTAGGAGTAAATTATGTATTGGATTTTTTACTACTTTACATAAATTTAGAAAACACCAGTTTTAAAACTTGAAGTTAGATTTTTAGAAATAATGTTTTCTTATCGAACACCTTTAACATAGAATTTTTCTAAGTATAGAAAATATGCAAGTTTCTGTATGAATTGAGTCATTCATAATTCATGTATACCTTCATTCAACCCAACACTGTCATTCATCCTCAAAATAATTTCATTCACCGTTGAGTGAATCATTCACCAGTTTGAGAAACACTGGTGTTATTTTCAACATACATCCTGGGATGAATAATCATATTCGGTGAAAAAAGTTATCAATAATTTCGGGTCAAACTATTTTTGTTTTTCGAGGATCGTAAAAGTTTGTGGCCGTGTTTTGTTTTTGTTTTTTATTGAGTTTAATAAAGATTATTAATCGCCTCATCTTGTATGAAAGGAATAAACATTTGAATTACTCATTCAAAGTACAGTTCTCCGTTATACTCAGGAAATTCTTCTATCAAAACTACAACAAGGATACAGTGTAGATGCAGGTAAGCTAATTATAATTAGTATCCATAAAAAATGGCAGGATTATATACGTATGGATCAGGACTTTTGTCTGGGATCAGAGAGTAGTATTTGAGTGCTCATTAAAAATTCTTCTATATACAAACACACACACACACACACACACACACACACACATACATTATACAAAAGGATCCTTTGCGTAAGCTTAAAAGCAATCACCTTAGAGGTATGGTTTGTGTTCTTATCTCTAAAGCCATTGCTGATTGGTAAATGTTCCATGATACTTGGCTTGTACCAAAATTGACTCAGTTTTACAAACAACCGCTAGGATTACCGAAGTTAAAATAATTCTCGAGGTCATGGGCGAACATCATTGGTAAATTCAGTATTTCTAAGTCATATTAGTATGGAATTGAACAAAAAATGCATGAAAGAAAATAGATAAATGTATATAAAAGAGACTGGAAGTTAGACAATAGATGCTCTAGTTCTTTTATTGTACGAAAATCTTGCACAGACAGAGTAGCCAACATTCTTTTCATGAGTGCATCTTAAAATACCTACATACGCCAAGATTCTCCAAATGTATATCTAAAATCTAGGAAATTTATTGCAAATTAAAAGTGACTTTAATTATCAATATCTGTTTTATCAAAATATTACCTGATTTATTTTTAAAAATTGTACTTATTTTTCACTATAATTTGAAAATAGATATTTCTTATTTTATTGAAAATCATGTAAATGGCAAATTCTATCCTCTAAACGCAACCAAACCATCTAGATTTAAGTTAAAAACATCTAAATTGGCGACATGTCTTTGTATGAAATTTACCCTTGTGTTTGAAATTCACCCACCAAAGGAGTTTTTTTTTAAACTGCCTTCATTTGGAAAACATATTTTGATCATTGCAATTTCATCTTTTACATGTTCAATCTAGTATTCTTGTTGTTGGTGTTCTCTATTGATTTGAGAATGACTTTTATTTATTTTCAAATCATAACTCCGGGCAAAAGAATACAACGGGAGCTGGACAGAATCGACGTAATACACTAGCTTATTCGTCTGCAAAACAATCCTACTAACTATCACGCTACAGCAAGCGCCCATAGGAATTTACAATGCAAAATTTAGCCTGACACATGACCACAACTATGAGGCACCTAGGGTGCATCGATCGCACTAAAACCTGGTAATGTTCTGTGACATTGGCTCTCTCACCATTATTACATGCTGAGTCGCCGTTCGAGAGTGACTTATAAAAGAACTAGCTAAACCCGCTCTATTTCCAGCTATTTCTAGGGGTTCAGTTTGGCACTACAGTTACAATGTAAATAGAGTTGTAAAGTAAAAAGGCTTCTCTGAAAGTCTTTGGAAAGATCGTTTTCTCAAAACCTTTTACTTTGAAACATTACCCCAGGCCCACTAAGTATGTATGTTGAATTTATCCCATATCAATGGAGAACACGGTGACAGACAGGGCCAGCTGTTTTATACAATAGACATTTTTAAAGTTCACCTTTAACCTTTCGTCAAAATAGATTTTTTGAAAAATGATTTCCTATCAAATAGTGGAAGAAAGAGTCATAACACTCGGCCCATGAATTTGGCCTTGTTTGCCTCGAGATGAAAAATGGAAATTAAAGATGGTCGAGCAGTTAACGGTACGGAGAATGGGATCGGATAGCCGAGTTCAAAATCTGACCGAGACAGTTTACGTTCATTTTGCCCAAAATGCCCTTGAGAAAGGCATGTAGAAATCTTTTCATCCCTTTCAACCCGTCTTTGGCTAGCCTGGTGGATAAAACTATACACAAACTATGCTATGGAGTGAGGCAAAGACAATGAGAGGGTCTGCAAATAAATAAGATATAGAATGTTATCCCCCTCGAAAAAGGATAAATCATAGAATGAATGAAAAATAATCGCTCTATGCATTTAGCGAATAAAAAATATCATTCCATTGCTCAAACACTTCTTTTTCAGTTTATGAGACGCCTTATTTCAACATTTGTTAATGAAATGTTCGAAATTCTTCGTCAATGTTCGCAGAGAAAATGTATCTTCTTCAAAATGCAGGTACGGGTTTGTTTTTCGGAACAAAATCCTCCAGCAGTTTCAGAAAACGAAAACTTGCCTACTTTACAACCATTGACATGAGAATCGCTGTTAATTATTTTCATCGCTTTAAAGTTTTGTTGCAGATCTTCGTGATAAATTTGATGAATTAGAAAGGGAGGCTAAGAATCTCGTGGAAGATGTTCAACAGGGATATCATATATAATTCTAATGAGATGTGCCTGAAAATTATAGGTGACGAAGAGCACATCGTGGTCTTAATCTGACCCTGGTGAGATTCTTTCTCCACTTGGGGAAAGGCCTACCTCCAACATCGGACCTTAAAAAGCTGATTGGAAAAAGAAAACGGAAAAAAAGTTTCGCCGTTCAAAATGAACATACCAACACATAAAAATGTACTTACTTCATACTGATCTATATTTCCTTGCCTCTGAGTATTAAAAAAATCATTTCTGCTTCAAAAACAATAGGGACAATATTCAGTCAGCGCGGTCAACTCCTTAGTATGTTATATTCGATCAAAAAGCCTGGAAGCCGGTGATGCCGCTCTCAAGTAAGTTCCCACATAGATCACAAACTCACCTGCCCAAATCAGTTCACTTTAAATATCAGGCCAAACTTATCAAGACCTTCTTTGATGAAGTCCCAACCCTAAATTCAAGTCAAATTAGCCACGCCCTCTTTTCGTGCTGACTCCGCCTACCTGACAGAAGATACCTCTTTCAACTCGACCTTCTCTCCACAGCCAAGATGTCAAACATCCGTTATGGCCTGACCTAATTTGCGCTCAGACTATCAACGCGAAATTCAGCCCAAAAAGATAAAATTGGTGGAAGACAATAATTCAGAACATGCAAAATATTTTCCTATCAAATAACGTAGCTCGATATTCCAAGATATGTTCTAATATCGCAGCAATACTTCAAGATATGTTGTAATACCGTAGCAAGATTCGTTCTATTTTCTGAGAATATCCACATCTGTAAAGATGTCACACTGTCTGTGTGCGTGTGTCCTCTCCCTCCAATTATATATCCTTCTCCCTTCTCCCTTCTCCCCTCTCTCTCTCTCTCTCTCTCTCTCTCTCTCTCTCTCTCTCTGGTTGTAACATTCTAAAAAAAAAAAAAACACCAAAATCATCTAAACATTAATACAACGCAGCCAAATTAGGTATGTATATACTCGATGAACCTCGGGAAAGTTTTGAAGTTGAAAGTTTTTAGAAAAATAAATAAGGATTTTATGGGGGGGGGCTTCTATCTACAACATAAGTATAATTCTATTCGCTGAAAATATTATCATACTCAATATGTGAGCATGTAATATTTGGTGGGTAAGGTAGTTGTGTGTTTTCCCGGGCGCTAGTTGGCATTTTTTTGAAGATAAATAAAGACGGACTTCAGAATGATTTTTATGAAGGGTAGGCAGGCAGGCAGGCCCTCCAAACTTTGACTATTGGCGCAACACAATCATATTATTCAGTCTATTGTTGATTCTGTGCCGGACTGAGTAAATAGATGTGTGTACTCAACTATTCTCGCTTATAATATTCCAGTTGAAAATTGTATCTATTTATCTATCCATTTATCTATCAGAAACCGTCAACCAAAACTGTCAACAGTTTCTG
Source organism: Thysanoteuthis rhombus (assembly GCA_963457665.1). Taxonomy (NCBI): domain Eukaryota; kingdom Metazoa; phylum Mollusca; class Cephalopoda; order Oegopsida; family Thysanoteuthidae; genus Thysanoteuthis; species Thysanoteuthis major. The sequence goes on from OY735213.1 coordinate 48,173,430, forward strand.
ATCTAGTCTAGGTGTCTGTCTAGAAGTTATGTATGCATGCATGTATGTATAAAATTTAAATAATTATACCTCATTGTGTCTGAAAAAAAACAAACTTTTCTTTTGTTTTTTGAAAATTCTTCCCGTAAATAGGTTTGGGATGGGGTTCAATTTCCAATCTAAGTTTACGCTAATTTGGTCCATTATTTTGTGTGCGGAAGAATCCATGATTGTTGTTCGTTTGTTGTTGTTTTTTTAATAGGACTTTTTTAGTGATCACTACCCAACAAAATGCGAGAGAAATAACTCATTCATCGATCACCCCTTTTCCATTTTAATTGATCACCCCCAACACAGCTTGCTGATAAAAATACGTTGGTCACGTAACTGTTTCTAGAAAGTGACTAACCAGACATGCCAATCTATCTATTTATCTGTCTACTTAATTATCAATTCTACCATGCTTTGTTCATATATATCTATCAACGTGTGTGTGTGTGCGCGCGTGTGTGTGCACGTGTGTGTGTGCGTGTGTGTGCACGTGTGTGTGTGTGTGTGTGTGTGTAAGATACAAAGAGTATTCATTGATGAATCGGTTCAAATTTCATAGCCCTAAAACTTTCCTGATTCTCACTTTTTCAATTCTTCTCTGAACATCTCACGGTGGAAGCATGTATCCCTTAGGTCGAATTTCTGCAGTTTAATCTAATTTCTTGTTATTTCCTTGTTCTTCTGGGGTCCTCAATGACAACTTTTGCTCTCATCTCGATATGCTAGATTAAAACCGCTTCCAGTTTTCCTTGTAATCTTCTTCCCCGTTGACCGTCCACATAATTTCCTGGTTGGTCAATTCAACGTACCTCCTGTTGCTTCACATTTAGAAACCGTCAGCCAAAACTGTCACCAAAACTGACGACATTGGTTTCTTCAATTTTCAAGGAGGTCTAGCTTGCTATGTATGTATGTATCATGTGTACAGGCTGCACCATCGGGCTGAAAATTTACCCGTGATTATACTACAAATACGTTCTTTGTTTTTTGAACCTACCCCCAAATAGATTTATTGAGGGTTCCAATTTACATTGGAAGTTTATACTAAATTGATCAGTATTTTATGCCCGCCAAATCAAGACATTTTTAGTGGATCACTGCCCAAACAAAAAGTGGGGGAAGTGATTTATTCATTGATCCTCCCTTTGATTCATCACGCCCAACACGACACGCCGCTAAAAGATGATGGTCACACGACGGCTTCTATTGATTGCCAAACCAGACCTTTTCCTAATGCACATCACTAGCATGGCACATCTCTTGATTCCAAAGTCCATTCTGGTTTTCTTGGGGAAAATCTGAACCGTCTGTATAAAGGTCTCCACATCCATTTGATTCTTTCAAAAGATTACTCCCATGTGCATGTACATAAGGTGGTTAAATTCCTCTTGTAATTTTGTAAATCAATATCTTCTTATCTATTTCCTAATATGTAATTTGGTGGTACCTTTGTTGTGATTATGGAGATAGGGTTGTCTCCTTGGAAGGCTTCTCTCCTTACATTGACCTCGGTGAAGGAACCTTCTCTAGCAGTTCTTCTTTCCAATGTTCCATAGCATTAGTTACAAACTCAACTATCTGCTTTGACAAGTTTAACGTCTACAGGGATTCTGATAGCCAAGTTTCGGGTATCACATTGTAGGCGTTTTTTGTAGTCTATACATAAAATTTTCTTGGTTGTTCCATGTTCCAGCACCGTAGGTCTAAGGTCCCCAACCTTTTTAACACCGACGACCAGTTTGATATTGGCAATACGGAGAGGATGTTAGTCACAACCAGAATATTGGTGATGGGTCAACTACAAGTCATTTATAACTGACTAATACGCTCAATTTTGTCTTCTTAAAAAGTTTATCTAACGAATCTAATATCAAGATCCAAGGAAATTATTCTGTTTTTATTTTACAAAGGGATATTACCAAATCATATCATGTCCTTGTGGCCCGGTAGCATATGTATCGCTGTATGGTACTGGTCTCCAGGTCGGTTGGGGACCACTACCGTAGGTGACCGTCTGAGGGATGCACTGGTTGTATACCCTTCTTTTTAAAAGGTTTTTGGCAGAAAATTACAATAATCGACCTTTTTCTCTAATTGATACGAAACCCGAAAAAATCGAATTCCGAAAGTGGCAGGTCCCGAAGGTTTTGGTTACAAGACTGTGTATCTGTGCCTGTAAGAAAATGTCATCATTTTTCCGATTCAAACAAATTTCCTGAATTTTCAACGTCATCTAATTTTTCCCTCATAGCTAGCAATACAGTCTTAGTGACTAAATAATCAGATCAGCTGCATGTGTAGCGCGATTTATGGCAATTTCATCTCAAGACCAATCTGCACTGAGATTGATCTACACCATGTTCTCTACGGCATTTGCCCTGTGTCAGACTTGGACCAAGCTTCATCAGTAATTAAGATGCCATGGATTGAAGCTTATTCTGCTGATCACACTGCGCAACGCAATTTTTGTTCCTGTGTAAAAAGTGTTATTTTCTGATTGCTTATGTGAAAAAGTATAGGAATAGCTATTGTTTCCTTCAAACTTCACTCTTGTGACCAGGATAGTGATAGTCATATACAATTGGGTTTTTTTTTTGTTTTGTTTTTTTCACTTTATGTAATTGAAAATGTACAAATTCACTCGCTGTCCAATTGAAATTAAGTTGATTTCAAATTATCACCGTCTTGGTTAAAAAAAAAATAAGCATGGTTCTAAGGGAATTATTGTTATTTTCTATACTTTTTAGACATAAGTAACCAGAAAATAACACTTATTACCCAGGAAGTAAAAAAAAAGGGGAAAATGTTACACAATATTATTACAGCTGCTCTAAGTTCCCTATAGTTGTAACATCATGTCGTATTAAGCTAAACGCAGGTATCTGCATTTCACAAAATATGCATTTCACAAAAAGTGATAGCGTTCACCGATTTTTTTTTTGCAACTTGCTGTTATCGGAGCACCTTCTTCCGATTTCTCCGACACCCAAGCGTCTTATACCTCAAACCAATCCAATTTTCGACAACTCAGCCAACCATACGATCATTATAATTTTTCGGACTGGGAATGCTCCCACATGAAATAATGAAATTGCTTCTTTGCATTACGCTATCTCGTTTTCCGGAAAGTTTTTTTTCTTTTAATGAGAACAATCTAATTTCGGATAGCGAGAGAAAATCTTTATAATAAATATCATTAGGTGAATATAATGTGACCTTGACTCAAGCAAACGTGTCTATCAAACTAACGAGGCGTTCTCAAAGCAGAGCAACAACTTTGAGTATTCAGATAAAATAATTTTCTTAGATAACAATGATAACATCGTACTATGCGATTTTTGTTCCTGTGTCGTGAGTTTTATTTTCTGATTGCTTATGCATGAAAAGTAAACAAAATGGCTGTTATTCTCTTAAAACTTAACTTTGATGACCAGGGAATGATATTCATTCGTAGTTTTTTTCTTATTCTGTACAATTAATGATATACTAATTTACCGATGGGGGGATAAGATGATTCTCCAATTATTACTGTACTGGTCACAAACAGGATAGATAGGCATTTTTTAAAATACTTTTTACATATAATCAGAAAATAGCATTTATTACCGAGGAACAAAAAATGTTTTTAAAAAAAAGGTTGCACAAGAAAAATCCCCGATAGTCACCTATGGAGCTGAAACATGAAACCTAACCTAGAGGCTGACCTGCAAACTGAGAACCATGCCACGTGTACATGAAAGAATCATGCTCAACCTCACATGGAGATATCAGAGAACATCACAATATATCAAGAAAAAAAAACAGGAGTCCGAGATATCATAGAATCCATTAGGAAACTCAAATGGCAATGGGCTGGTCAAATTGAAATAATGGAGGACACCCTCTGGACATCATGACTCACAAAGTTGATCCTCAGAGATCAATTGCAGGACCGAGGCGTACCCTGGGAAAGGTCTATGTTTTACGACAGATCATAAAAGACATGATGATGATGATGATGATGATGATGATGATGATGATGATGATGATGATGATGATGATGATGATGATGATTGTAACTTAAGAATTGATAATGCTAACTACAGCAGTCGGAATGTGAAAATATCTGAATCTGTTCTGCAGAAATAAGGATTAGAAAGGGATATGGAGAGTAAGGAAATATTGGCTGCCATAATTGGTGATCAGTCTGATTAGGTGCACTGCCATGAGATATTGTATCATCAATTGGCTTCGAAGGGAGAGAGATCTTGCAATAGACACACAGACACATCGGTGCGCACACACACATATCAACACACACACGCGCGCGCGCGCGCATTACTTTGTATATTCAGAGCCAGCGCTACCATTAGGCCGATTAGGCAACTGCCAAGGGTGCAGACTTCATAGGGGCAATGATTTTTCAGGAGAAAAATTGTAAAAATCAAGTAAGCAAATATTCGTCTCACCTAGGGCACATGACACCCTCGTGCTGCCCCTGAGTATATTGCGCTATAAATTGGAAATCATCCCTTCAGCAACTTTTAATTACTTTATGAACATCTCTTGTAGATTTAATGTGAAGAAAATAGGCATACACAACTTCTGCTCCGCTGTGTTATGGTAGTATTGCAGCTTGCATTATCAGTAAACCAGCCATAAACTACCAAATATCCGGTTTGATTAACAACTTAATAAAATAAATCGGCAAAACATTTCGTTGTACAGTAAAAGTTTAATCTATATGTAATACTTATTATAGATTTTAAAGGGGATACTTTTTTATTATCTCTACAAATTCAAATATTTTAGCGTACTTAGAGCTGGTGTAGACGGTCTTAGAGTCTCTGCACTAGAAATGATGGTGGATCATTTCTAAGACAAAACAGCTGAAGCCGTAGCCAGCGGAGAGGTGCTTTCTTATAGTTCAATGTATACAAAAGTTGTGCGTTGGTCAAAAATTCTCCTGTACCAATTTTCAGCCCAATCTGACTATCTATAAAGCAACTTCGTTGGAAGAAACTGCAAATGGTGCAGACCCCGTTGTCAAATGGGTTCTGTAAGAAGGTCTACACTTCACCCCGATAATAAAGCTTATATTAACACATTTTTATGAATTCAATCGTATAGGTAAGACTTATCCGTGATTAAGTGTCTGATTCTACGTAAGGATTCACCAACAAATGGCTTACCCCCAAATACTTTTTCTATCTGAAAGTTTCTTTCAGGTTTGCCAAATCTGCTACTTTCGGCTAGATCTGGGAGGGGCTTTTTCTCAGCTTTGCCGATAAAAATTTACTATAGTCGATTAAATCTTGCAAAACTAAATGTTCAATTCTTCTATTATTAACCAATTGTCCTGGAGTCTTTGTACATAATATTATAAATGGGCTTCACATGAGTGTATATATATATATATATATATATATATATATATGTGTGTGTGTGTGTGTGTGTATGTGGTTGTATGTGTATGTGTGTGTAACGTTTAAAACATTAAATTTAAGCATTTTTAGTCATTTCAAAGACAGTTTCAGCGACAAATAAATAACCATATATGGCCACATTGATTTACTCCTTATACGACGTGCATGCCCACTTGGTCGGCAAATTAGAGGCCTGCACGTCCCAATAAGAACCATTAGGTACGCTCCTATTCATCAATTCACAGACACATCTAAGAAGCTTGTTCAACGACTGAAAATTGATTGAAAAAGGAATGTTTGCTATTGATAAGTTTCTGGTTCGATACGTACAGAGACGCCACGAAGAAAAGTTCCAACAAAAATCATTACTAGAAATTGTCAACCAAATCTCTCAACATAGGTTTCTCTTTTTCTCAATTGAGCTAGAGGGTTGGAAATTTCAACAATTACTCTTTATTTTTGTTGTTTTTTAATCTGCCCTTCAATAGTTTTTTTTTTTTGTCGGGGATCAGTGTGCAATGATGGTTCATGCTAGATTGGTCCCTAGTTTCTACCCGGCAGTGTTCACACTAGTTTGTTTGTTTGTTAAATTGGACTTTTTAGTGATTCAACCAAATGCAAGAAAAGTAACTTATTCGTTGATCATACTCTTGACAATTTTTTAATTGATCACTCTCAACACAGCATATAACAAAAAAGCATTTGTTACTTGATAGTTTCTATTGATTGACAATCCAGACCTGTTATTTATTCATCAATACCTTAAGAAATGACGGAAGTATCTAAATAATTTTGCATTTGCATTGCACCTAAAAAGAATATCAAAAACATTATGTTACCTTGCATGTTTTGTCAATGTTCAACCAGAATGTTCCTGGATTATATACACACCTGCAAAAGAATATAGGTGAGACTGTTCTGTACTTAGCACTTATAATAGTTATCTCTCTTGACGAATGTCAAGTGAACATATAGACATACACGTGGTGTATTATTAATGTATATGACTCGGCAATTTTCACTTGGATCAGATAAGTATCTGCGCACTCAGTCTAGGATCGAAGAGTCACTCCATGGCCCTCTATCTAGGACTAAAGCGTAGTATCTTTTCGCAGTACATGCTGTGGTAGCTTTGCGGCGGTGCAATACGGTGGCTAATGATGGCCCATTTAGGCTTTAGGCTCGGTATTGCTTAGTGCAAGAGGCTTAAAATTAGATTCACCTCGAAAAATGACTCACCTAGTTTCGGGGGAGCACTACACTCCAGAGCAGCATCTGCCCATAGCACTAAAAGGATTGAGTCGGGCTTACCCTGGTGCCTTTGCAATACTAGTTGCAGGGATAGGAGTAATTTTTGCCGTTTTCCCGTAACTAGAACCCGACATTAAAAAAAGACCTTTGTCACATCTTGCTCTCGTGGGGAAGCGAATAAATACGGACCAGAGAGTAGTATCTGTGCGCTCGAGCAGAGATTACGGACAAAGAAACAAACATAAAATATCACACTGTTCATTATATAAGTAGATTTTTTTGCATATCCACCGAGAATGACTTGAGCACAAGTCAATATTTATATATTATTGGTCCGAACGAAACGAAACTGGCTATTTATCAAGTTCGCTATACATTTTTTCCATCTTTTTTCCTCTTTGCATTGTTCTTTAATGAAGATTTTGTATGAAGAGACGTCTATAATTTTCTATTGTATTCGTGATATCTTTTTTTAGCTCCCCTATTGCATACAATGCGATTTTGAGATTCACAGCCTATCAGTGGTGTGCGGTTTCCAGTACTGGCACATCTTTTTTTTGCTTCGTGTTGCTATTTAATGGACATTTTGGTGACTTCATAATAAAGTGTATAGTTTTCAATTATAGTTGTGACGTTTTTTTGAGCTTATCTGTCGCAAAGTTGGTCATTTTTATGATTTCATAAAAGGTGTAAATTTTTCAATTAATGTTGGGGCGTTTTTTGATCTCATCTGTTACCTGAGGCCATTAAATTTGCAGAAAGATACTCACTGAACGAGTCATTGACATAATTGAACCCTGTAGAAGTGCTATTCATTTATTTAATTTAGTCAAAACCAAAACTTCATTAAAAGAATAGCAGAAACAAAATTTTTGATGTATGTATGGGTTCATTTGACTCGGCATAACTTTCGGGTTTAATTGGTCTGTATAAAATGCCCCTGTTCGATACGTTTCTTCCCAAGGAAGATATAGGGCTATATCAAGACGATGGACTAATGGTAGTTAAGGATAATAATGGCCCCAAACTAACAGAATTAGCATAAAAAATATCATCAGCATTAAAAGGCTTAGGCTTTAAAGTAGAAATAGTCAATTTTCTGAGTGTCAATTTAAACCTGCAAAATAATCTTTATAAACTTTTTATGAAAGATGATCAACATCTTATTCATTTAAATAAAGAATCCAATCACCCGCCGGCAATCATCAGACAGTTACCAATATGTATCAACAGTGGAATATCCTATAACACATCGAACATTAATATGTTTAAAGATGTCAAAAATGTTCATATCAATGCACTAAATAAGAGTCAGTTTAATACCACGATAAATTTCACAAATAGCAATCACAAAAGAAGAAAAAAGAGAAAGATTCTGTGGTTTAATTCACCACTTTGTAAATTGGCTAAATGTAATATGAGCAAGTTATTCTTATCATTGATAAACATTTTCCAAAGGATATTTTATTACATACACTTTAAACAAAAACATCAGAAAAGTTAGTCATAGTTTCAAAATAACATGATAAAATTCATTAGTTATCACAATCACAAAAAAAAATCCTAAACAACATCAGTGGCCAAATGCAGTTACAGAAGCGAAGACAAAAGCTGTTTGAACAATGAATGTTTAAAAAATATATCATACACTGAAGAAGTGCTTAGGAAAATCCAAGTGTAAAAAAATCTGTATTCGAGTATCTATAGTGGATTGAAATTTGAGATTTTATAATCACAAAAGTGCCTTCAATCAATTAAAACGTAGATCAAAGTGTGTTTGGATAAAAAATTGAATTCAATAATGAAATGGAATTAATAACATCACTCAAGGCTTTTCAACGGCTTTAATAGTAAATGTGGGATCTGTATAGAAAAAAAAATAGAATTATAACTTCCAAGAACTAAAATAGAATTTATTGAATCGGGGGAATGAAGTCTAAGCTAAATGACGCCACGAAGAAAAGTTCAAACTAAAACTTAAATAAACCATTAATCCTTATATTAAAAATGAAGATAGTAGTGAAAATAAATGAAATTTTATATTTTGAGTTAAAAAAAAAAAAAAAAAAAAACACAAAAGAACTCTCAAAAAATAAAGTCTCTACCATAAAATTAGGTTTACATTACTACGGGTATAAATATCAAAAATTCATTCGTCGATGAGATAACCCAATAAATTAGGCTATTATTTCACAATCAAAAAGGCTCCCTCACAAATTATCATTCAATTGAATCTTAGATATAAAAAAAATAGAATACGACAATTTGTGTCGATTCAATTTATTTTCTTGAATTTAGGTTATTACTTATCTATCAGCCATATTTATTATTCATAAATTGGACTCATTTTATATAATTACAACATTGTAAGTAGATAAATCTCACTTAAGATGTAAATTTTTTAACTACTATGATATGAAATGAAAAGTATCAAAAACATTTTAAATTGAAATTCAACTCGTGCTGAAATTTACTAGTTGCTATGTAATAACCAAAGAGTCTGAAAAGTAAACTAAGCTGATATCCCCTCCCATCTATAATTTGTTCTTTATAATATTTGTTAAAGAATTGAGAGATTTACTTTAGAATGAGCATTCAGAATTATAAATCCCAAGAATAATTCAGAATAATTGATTTATAGGATAAAGATTTCACCTTTATCACAAGGAATTTTTTTTTAATTCAGTTCATAAGGAAAATTAATATTGAAGTTAAGGATGAGAAATAAAATCCACAATCAATGCTGAATATGAACATCAACACCATTAAATAGATATAAATAACTACAGGTATAAATACGAAGCGTTTTGGACATACGATAATTTACATGTTTTAGACTTTTATCGAGTTTAATCCCAAATAAGAATTTTAATAAAAACTCATACATGATTATAGAACAAGAGTAATACCAATAACATTATTATTTGCAATCGACTCAAAATTTAAAGGGAATGGATTGTCCAATTACCACTATGGTATAGAATTGGAAAGTGATTATATAAAATGAGTCCAATTTATGAATAATAAATATGGCTGATAGATAAGTAATAACCTAAATTCAAGAAAATGAATTGAATCGACAGATAAACCATCTGTATTATAATTTTATTGTAATTGTGAGGTTTATTTTGAGGGTAAATTTAGAATTATAGACTTCAAGAATAATTCAATTTTTGTTTTCTGAATCAGAGAATGAATTATTCACTGAATGTCACCACAAGATAATGGTTAAATTGAACTTTATACGGAAAATAACAATCGAAGTAATAAATAAAACATTGGAAACTATTTTTAAATGACATCCACAAACCGTTGTTTGAGAACAGCAAAAATAGAATGTTTTATTACAGATATAGAAATAAAGCCTCTCAGCCAATAAGATAACAATTATTATTATTATTATTATCATTATTATTATTATCGTATTTTTCATAAAATAGAATGGAAAAAAGGCGACTCCAAAGGTCTTTAAATAACTATAAAAATGTAAATACAAATTTCTTATAGTATACATCGATCATTTTAGAATAGCCACCACTGAAAGAGAAAGTGTGTTGATTAAAATGAAAGAGTAGAATCACAATCTAATTCTTCCTAGGCTGAGACGGAAAGTAATGAGAAATAGTTGGTGGTTTCAAAAGGAATTAGTAGTATACACCGTAATATTTAAACACAATTGTAACAGTTATAAAAACAACAAAACGATGAAACGAAATTATTTATTCTGATAGTTAGAAATTATTTTATTGCATATTTCAAGACCATTCTTTTTCAACTTCATTAAACTTCTCAACTAATACAGTTCAACAAATCAAATTTTAACTTAGACAACTTAGAATATAATCAATTTACAACCAGACATCGGTCCAAACTTTCAATCATTTCATTGAGCGGGACTGAGTACAACTCAGACTTAATGCCTCACAAGAGGTACTGACATATTTGATTTATATACTGTATGATTCTTATCATTATTCAATTTCATAATTTTTCATTACCAAAAATTGAAATAGAATAATAAATGAATGAAAATGGGGAAATACGAAGAATGATTCAAATAATTTTTTTTTAATTTTGATATTTTTAATTGATTTAATTTTTTCAGTATTTTTAATTTCATACTTACGATTAAATCAAAATACAATTTCAGAACGGTGTTTTACTCAAGCGCGTATTGGTTTCAAAATTTGATGATTTAAATATCGTACGTATTCATAAGTATTAACTGAGGATTTCTGTGAGTCAATTTCTACTTAACTTTTTCAAATCTTTTTCTGGATAATTTTGATTAAATTATTAAGAGATAGTACAAGATTTAGAATATGTGGAGAATAAACAAAAATATAGGGAAGATAAGCAAAAAGAGAAAAAAAAGACTGCTTATTCGAAAAAAAAGTTTGCATGTATGTTTTTTAGTATTTATGAGAAAAGGGAGGTAAGTCGGAAGGATCGTCCTCGGGGAAGGAAGAGGGTATTGCGAACACAAGAACACAAAATGCTGGTATGCTGTGTATGTATGTGTGTTCGTTAGGCTGCTAGCTGCTGATGATAGGAAATACAATGAAACAACAAACAAGGAGAGAGGAAGGAAGTATTGGGAACACACCAAAAAAAAATGCTGTCCTGCTGTGTATCTACGAGAGTTTGTTAGGATGTTGGCTGCTGATTATATAACTACAACTACTACCGCTACTGTTGTTGACATGAAAATTTCGTTTTTGATCCAATATGAATACAAGAATTTTAATCAACCAACACCTTTCAAATTACTGTTTAAACATACTGACACAGGATACAGCTATAAGAATTTTGATGGCAAAGTAACTGGCATTCACTTGTTGAATATTTTTTGCTAAATTTGGTTAGAATTGTTAGTTGTTGTTGTTATTGTTGTTGTTAGGGGGGGGGGACAAAGTCATCTCCAGACTTGGACTGAAGTTTGACAAACGTTATACTCAATAAAACTGGGCATTATGCAACTGAATATGCGCCGCCCGTGTTTTGTAGTGCAAATCGTTGTAAATTAAATGTTACGCTAATAGAAATACTCTGGAAGTTGATAATCTTCCACTTAAACACTCTAAAAGCTTCCAAATAAAGAATAAATATAGTCATTGAATGAAAGAACGTAAGATTTAATTTAAATCTGTTGCTGTGTTAAGTGCAACTACCTATTAAAATCATCGCCTTATCAGAGTTCAAATGCAAGGCACTCAGTAATGGACGAGCTTGAACCAACACTATGCACCCATCGTCGTGGGTGGTCAACATATCTGACCTCATTCTAAAGTTGGTTAAGATCAACAATTATCTGCTTCAATTGAAGCATCAACTCCCCCACCGTCGTACTTTCGAAGAACTGGACTAGGTTCAATCCCAAGTAACTGTTCACTTTAAACTCGTTATTCACCGGAAAAGAGTTTATATATATATATATATATATATATATATATATTTATATATATATATAGGGAGAGAGAGAGAGAGAGTCTAAGATATGTAATACATCGAAACAGCTGTCTGTGGATGATACAATAATTAATGCTTCTCTATTCAGGGTTGAGCACTCTTTAAGTGAGGTAACTCATCCATTGTAAGCTTATACAATGCTCTTCGATGGGAATAGAGCACTCTGGTGGATGGGGAATTTATCCGTAAAATAAATGTATCGCTTAAATTCAGCGTTACTGACCGTCCATTTCCGTAGCTCAGGGGTAGGATATCGGCCTCTGGGTCTGAAGCGAAGGTTTTAATCTTGCCTCGTGGCACTGGATGGTATAATGGAAGGTCTATAGCCATACTAGAAGAGATGTAATACATCGGAACAGCTGACTGTGGATGACACATATATATATATATATATATATATATATATATATATATATATATATATATATATCAGCGTGTCGGTCGAATTTTGTAACCATGAAGAACTTTTCATAATAGATCATATGTCTGTTTAGACACTTTGATGGGTATAATGCAGACTTAAAAATTCCATTATGGACCATATGCCTACTTTTACCTTGTAAACTTGACACTGTGATGGATTTAATGCTGTCTCATGTTGAGGTGTGAACTTATCCGGTAAATATTAGACTAAACTTGAATTAGTACCTTAGTTTCGGATCTACTTATACGCCATTCAATACGACATAAATTTTCACTCATTTCCAACCAAGACAGATACTTTTTTGACAGTACGCGTGTCATTTAGAAAATATGTGACATCCACGAATATTCAAAAGGTATTAGAAGAAACTCCTTACCCAAATACAATAACAAGAAGCGAAATCATACTCACATGTAGAAAGACACATTTACGAGGTTCTACCTAAAGATTTGAGGGATTCAAGTAGATTCATCTATCTGTTCATTTGACGACGTATCCAGCGTATTTCATTTCTGGCAAGACATTTATTCATTTCTTGGATCACTACAATAAGAAATAAAGAATCTCAATTTTCTTCTAGACGGAACAAATGTGCACCTCAACTTTCCTGAAATTTGGGGTTGATATTGCAGATGGAAGAAGGATAAAATTTGAAACATATTTTGTTCGAGTGTATTCAGGTTCGAAAAAAATAAATGCTGGGAAAATAAGAAGAGGTTTATTTAAAATATGTCAAACAGTTAACTTCTGTTTTACATTACTTCAATATAAGAATTTTGGCTTTAACGAAAAATAGAAAATAAAGAAGTTAGTTCTTATTAACCAGACAAAGTTTGATAAATGTGACAAAACTGTAGACCAGGACGAACTTGGCATTATCCTATTTTAGTGGTCAAAACAAACCAAAGTGTTGTATTTGTCCTGATCACGTCAACGAAACATAGCAGTAACTTCCCGTTTTCAATTTTAAACGTTATGGTGGTTGTATTTTGTTTTCTTCTTGAATTTCAATTTCAATATTTCTTCAATCAATAAACACAAAAGTTGTAATGAATCTCATTTATTGTCGTCGATTTATTGTTGACTTGAAATTCCCGTTCGAATTTCTAAGATTATCCCCTTCCATTTTACGCCATGAAAGTAATTTGATATTGCTAAATCATTTTAATTAATCAAAACTCTTGATAATTCTTTATTAACTTCCTCTAAACTTACCAAATATTATTAGATTTTGTATTTTTGAAAATGTTGTTAGTTTTGTATTTTTATAATTATATTATTGTGTTGCGTGTGTAAATTGAAAAACATTCAAGAAAACAACTACAATGACATTTAAAAATGCAAATGTTGGTTGACACGAAAAGAATAGGTACTACACTTTCATCTTGGACTAAATGCCACAGAGGGCCTGATCACAAAACTAGGATCATGCCACGAACTTACTTTTTTATTATTTACCGATGTAGGATAAAGTTTTATTGTTTAACGATGGAGGATAAAGTCAGATTTAGAACTGAAGGTGCAAAACTGAACAGCCGTCGGTTTTACCGAACGATGTTCGTTAAATGAAGCAAACTACAGAACATTCTATATTCTGGCAGACCACGTTTTTAGCATTTAGTTTCTAGAGTGTAATAAATGAACTACAATAATGAACAATAAAATCTATAATTATTCCAAATGGATAGCATTTATTTGAATTCCAAGGTATGGTACAACTCAGTGTACCTTGTTTTTCGATACCTGTGCATTGGATGATGTCGTTTCTCCGTTACAAGATTCGCAATGTCAGGTTTAGAGAGAACACTACTGCAGACCTCTGAACATTACTTGTCGAACCCCAGGGGCCTACAGATCTCAATTTCAAAACCATTGAAACTATTCGTTTATGTTAGTTATGGAAGCGTACCGATTGAACGTAGACAGGAACAATTTGAATCGTATTCTATGTTTTCAATTTGGAGTCTGGCAATGAAAGAAAACGGATATCGTTTTCGGAGATCTTGAGAAACAATGGTTTTTAGCGGATGTAATCAAAATGTAATTATTAGTTGATTTATCTATCATTTATTTGGAATCTGGAGACGCATTTTTGACAATCAAAGAAAATGTATGTCATTTCCGATGACCTGAGAAAACATCGGTTATCAAACGGATGTAATAAAAAATATTAGTGGCTTTTTGAAGTCAGTGTAACAGATCCATCGGCTCTGATTGTTTTGGCTTCCTTGCCATTGGAATCAGTTGGTTGATTTGTGAGATATCGTCTGTTTCTTGAAGTACAACCAAAAGTACACGTAAATTAAATAAAAGCACAGGCGTTTTCGTTCTGGGTAACAAAGACCATCATTCTCAACTTTGGGGGATAGCTACGACGGCGATTTTCAATTCTATGCTAAATTAAAGAGTGTATGCCTCTGCTGCAGCCAGTCAGTGGGAGTAATAGCGAATGGATCCACCCTATAATTAAACCAGTTCCTTCATAGCCGATCGTCCAGCCTTCTAAAAAAATCTGATCGAAATTCATTCATAACTTTTGGAGATATCTTGTGGACTACAAAAAAAAATGGAAAAATTATTACGTTTTTTTTGGTTTTAATAAAATTACTAAAAAAATTATATCCTCTGTGTGTCAATAAAATGTTTTTTGCGTGTCACGTTAGGCACGCATGTCATAGGTTCGTCACCCCTATTATAGACCTTGGTGAACTTGCTGATAAAAAGTCGATGATATTTTGGGGCCATAGATTGCAATACAAGATGGAGAACAGCTATTGGAGCAGCGACAATTAAGACGATTCAGATGTTGTCAGAAATTAAGAAAAGACTGGAAACAACCAAGATGTTGTTTTATCGACGAATTGAGAATATCATAGACAGATCTTGTGACAAATTTGGAAGTTTTGAGGATAGTATGAACTGCAAGGAAAATTTTTCAGGGGGAGACAGCTAGAATATCTGAGACACACAATGAAGAAAGGCGGCTTGGATGACATAATGTGAACAGAGTGCATTAGAGGCAATAGGAGCAAAGGTAGGCAGCAGGTAATTCACTTGACAAGTTTTAACAAATGGACGGCAGAATGAGTACCAGAAACAAAAAGGAGAGTCGTAACAAAGCGATGAACGAAAGTAAACTGTGAAGATCCATGACCATTCACGTTTATAATTTTCATGGACGGAAGGCTCAAACAGCTATCGTTATCGATGCTTAAACCATATAAGGATAAAGCAATAATGAGATGAATTAATTCTCATGACAAAAGATTTTTTTCTGTTCTTTTGAAACAGATTTGCTTTTCTTTTAAATGAACAATTACACGATTTACTTTAAATTCTATTGCTTTGTCAAGGAATTTCCGCTTTAATCCTGTGAAAATTAAAATAATACTTTTATAGACCCCACTACTCGAATCTAAAGGTCCGCTTCTGAAAAATATAAGCAAAGATTTTAGTAAGGAATTTTCGAGCTTTCAATTTATAAAACCTTCGTTCTCTCAGGAAATTTGTAAGTTTTGAGAAATAATCATTTTAGCCATTTTCTTCTATTTTTTTTTTTTTTTTTTTTGCGGCGGGAGGATATTTTCATCGTAGCAATAATGCTCCGTTAATTTTTTTCAGATGCGAACCTTTCAATCTAAGCAGCGCCGACATTATCCCCAGTTATCAAGAAAGTCAATTCTAGTGCGTACTCGATGCACCAATGAGAATCATTACTTAACCCAAGTTTTTGAGCTTCACTGAGCTGACGACAACCACCCAAATGGTTCGTATTTTCAGCTAGTATTTATAAAGTAAAAGTATACATCTGCTGACCTGCGTTTGTGTGCCCAGGTAGACTGTCTCTTTTAAAACGGTGGTAGGTTTGGGACAGAGTATACAGGACAAGAACGGGATGCTAGAGACAGCAGGATGTCTTCGACATTACAAACAAATCGAACTGGTCAAGTAAATATGACCACAAACACAACAAATATTTTGTATTCGATAGTTGGCCTTAAGCCACAGAGGTCACATTGGAGACATCTGAGTCAGAGCTTCTCTGATATTTGCTCTGTTCGGACAGCTGAGTGTTCGGGGTCAAAGTTAAAACGTTTGTTTGTGTGTGCATATGTGAGTGTATGTATGCGTGTGCGTGCATACGTAACTGTGTATACAGGTGTATGAACATAAAGCCCTCTCTTCTTTTTTTTCCTCTCAACTTAGTCTGTGCATGTTAGTATGTGTGTATGTATGTGAGTGTGTGTGCGTTTATGTATTCATATGTAGGTGCGTGAATGCGTGTCTGTTAACTTGTGCGTGTTCGTGCGTCTGTGAGAAACATAGAATGTGTTTATGCATTTTGTTAGAGTGTGTATGTTAATGTGTGTGGGCTCGTTTGCGTGTTTTGGTGTGTATGCACGTGAGTGTGTGTGTGCGTGAGTGTGTGTGGATGCGTAACTGTATATACATGTGTATGTGTAAAATGATAGCGATTTCAGAGGCGATTTACGTGTGCTGGGAATTCCTATGTATGTCATTTTATCTGCATGTGAGTGTACATATGCACATTTTTTGTAGGTACGTTTTTTTGTGTGTACGAGGGAAAAGTATGTATGTGAAAGCTTACTTTGATTTGAGCTAGACACAGTGATTTCTAAATGACTTAATGTGTGCGCACATTTATGTACTTGTGTAAGTAAACGCACATACATGCCCTGACCGTACTATATCAAAACCTGCACTAATCAAAACTGCACTGTGCAAGGTCTTACTATAATCTAATGGGCGTGGGTTTTTTTAGGCTTATACTCAGTTGCATTGACCGTGCTATGCCAAAACACGCACTAATTAAAACGATAATGTTCAAGGTCTCATTATAATTTAATGTGGGCTTTTTTTCAGTTTATACTTACATTAATTTGTACAACTATACATCAACCGTATCACATCAAACCCGCTTTAATACAAAATCATACTGTTCAAGGTCATCTTTATAATTCAATTCTTTTCCAGTATTATTTAGTTATTCTAATTTGTACGACAATACTTCAAGCGTATTACATCAAAATCTGTACTAGCCCCACTATTCAAAATATTCCTGTATTTGCACACTTGAGCCAAGGATACTGCAAGAGAACTTGCTTTCGGAGATGAGTCTACTCATGTGTGTGTGTGTGTGGACGGAAGGTGGGGATTAAGAGAAGAGTATTCGTTAGAATAAACTGACTCCTCCAAGGCCATAAAGCAATACGAACATATGATATTCTTAGCCATGTGTTCAATATTATCATCATTGATTTTGCGTTTCAAGGAATCTTCTAATAGAAAATGGATCGAACTGTTCATTAAAGATGATCGTCCCTCGTAATTGCAAGGCAGACGAATTGAACGCGCGTAGAAAATCGAACCAAATCTCAATAAAGAACAAAAACAAAAACAGGTCTGTTTAGTCACTCGATAGAAACTGTCACCTATCTAACATCTTTTTGGCAGCATGCTGTTTTGGGGGTGATCAATTAAAAAAATGGGTAAAGGGGTGATCATTGAATGAGTCATTTCTGAGACCTTTTGTTGGGCAGTGATCACCGAAAAAATGAATTTTCAGAAAAACAAGCGAGCGTAAACCAGGGAACAATTTAGCAGAAGTCTAAATTGTAAATTGAACCCCCACTATTAAACCTATTCAGGGGATTTTAAAAAAACTAGACAATAGCTTTTGGGGGTGATTTGATAAATAGTAAATGTTTAAATGCTCAGTCCTGTAGATTCATTGGTTTGGCTTGTACGTATGTTATATACACAGTCAGCAAGCCAGACCTACTTGAAACAGAGAGAAACGTTTTCTGAGGGGTTTTGTGACAGTTTCGCTTGACGATTTCTAATAGTCTCTCTGCTTCTCTTGCCATGAAAACACAATGCTTAATTCGACTTGATAAAACCAAATAATGTCGTTAGTCATCAAGGCGCCTCTTTCATGAAATGTTCATCGCGAAAAGTTTCTGAAAGTATTTTTACAACAAGGCAGCTCCAAACAATTTATAGAAGCGGCCATTTAACAGAATCTACAGGGTGGGTGAGAATTAATCCTTATAGGAAATTATATATAAATATACATATATATATATATATATATATATATATATATGTATATATATATACGTTACGCCGAATCGATCAAGTTGCCTAATTGGCGAAATTTTATTTTTTTCACAAAAAATAATTAAGTAAGCACGTAGTTTTAATTTGATGAAAAGTTAATTTAATCAAAACAGGGAGATAAGGGTTGGTGAGAATTAATCCCTATTAGAAATTATTTTCATTTAACGTTGAATCGGTAAAGTTGCCGAATTGGCGAAATTCTAACTTTTTTACAAAAAGATACGTAGTTTTAATTTAATCAAAAGTTGATTTAATCAAACAAGGAAATAAGGATGGGTGAGAATAAATATCTATCAAAAATTATATATATATATATATGTATATATATATATATATATATATATATATATATATATATATATATATATTGTGTTGATTCGGTGAAGTTGCCTAATAGACGAAATTTTAACTTTCTTACAAAAAATAAATAAATTCGTAGGTTATTTGATCAAAATAAGGATACAAAACAACTATCAGTGTAGGTGAGACTTTATTCCTCATTAGAAATTATGTATACACTACATCGAATCGGTAACACAGTGAAATGTTTGCTTTTTCGGAAAAATAAATGAATACGTACTTTTAATTTGATCAAAAGATTATTTGATCAAATCAAAGATATAAGTCGATCACTTTTTACAATTAAAAGTTCATGAACGCGTGGTATTTAATGAATGTCAGCCATGTTGGAAAGATGTATTTGATGGCGTATCTCATTCTAGGCCCTGTATTGTTTGTGACATTTATAAACGATATTGTCAATGGTATTCTGAAGAATGGTGAGTGTGGAAAGAGCTTTCATACTACAGGATGATCTGCAGAAGATCCATAATTGGTGTATGGACTGGTAGCTACGATTTAACCAAGATAAATGCAAATGTCTGCATTTGGGGACAGAGATGCTCGTTATGACCATTTCATGGGAGACCACGGAATAGAAACTGCATCAATGGAAATTGACTTGGGAATTCTGATCAATAAATCACTAAAACCGAAGGATCATACAGAGTGCATGATAAAAAAAATGTTTTTAAAAGCATTCAATATACTAGTTGCATTAAGAGGACTTTCACAGACACAAGTATATTTAACATGTTAAATCTTTACAAAACATTAGTTCGACCAATTATGGAACACTGCCAACAAATGTGGAGGCCATTTTTAATAAAAATAAAAAAAAACATAGAGTAAATGAAGACGTTTATCGTCGGGATACAAATATACTGTATGAAAGAATTAACATACGAGGATAGGGTTCAGAAATATAACCTCATTTCTTCCGAAAGGAGAAGAGAAAGAGACAGACTTAATGGAGCTATTTAAGTCGATAAGGTGCTGTGCAGATGTGGAATCTCAATAGATATTTCAAAATAATAATGTAGGACTTGATAACATGAGTATAAAGTACAGATAAAGCATTGTAAATTTTAAATTGAACAATTTTTTCCAGCCAGCGCGCTGAGGACTCCTAGAATAGAATAAGTGATGAGGCAGTCGCTGCAACATCCATTGAGAGTTTTGATTCCAAAATTCGGCCAAAGTTAGAAGAAATACAGTTGGATTGGACATGGACCAGTATCTCCCTGTCTCAAACCAATATCTGGTATGGTATTTGGTGTCTTAATCAAAGTGAAGGCAAACTTTCGCCAATCAGGCGATATAATACAAAAGGGCCCCAAATCCGATGTTTTCCCATTTGAGATCATCTAGGAAATCTTGTATAGAGAGTTTCTTTTCATTTACCTTGTTTATTGAGTTCATGTTGATGCAAGTGGCGTAAGGGTTAACAGCACAGAGGAAAAAAACGACCGAGGCTATTAACGGTCTCTTTGCACAAATGCCCCTTTCGAAAGGCAAATCAACTTTCGTCTCATCGGGCGCGAGATTGTCCCCCATTGAGAATGGCTATTCTACATAATCTGAAGCATTTAGTCAAATAAATTCTCACAGCAAGTAGCTTGAGTGTGCATCTTCCAAAAGTAACATTGTTTTGTAATAACGTTTTATCTTGGCTAAATCAAGAAATTTCAAAATAAATTGCTAACGGTGGATATTTGGAGCTTCATGACATCCTACTCGTGGTTTCATTATGGAATAAGGCGATGACAGGAACGAGAATCAATAATTAAAACATTTTTTTAAAATACATATTTTGTAATTCATTAAGTGAAAAAAGATTTCTCTTATTTCTCAACTCTTTTTTAAAGAATATTTCATTTGCATGTGACAATCTATCTCTTAAGACCAATTTTTACCACCCTGGGGCAATATTGTCCCCGTAGAGAATAACTGATCTAAATGAATAGATGTGTTCAAAGATTGTATGTACATTTTGCTTGAGTGATAACAAAATTGTTTTGGCGAA
Source organism: Thysanoteuthis rhombus (assembly GCA_963457665.1). Lineage (NCBI taxonomy): Eukaryota > Metazoa > Mollusca > Cephalopoda > Oegopsida > Thysanoteuthidae > Thysanoteuthis > Thysanoteuthis major. Next base: position 48,194,515 of record OY735213.1, read on the forward strand.
TTTATTGAATAGAACATCTATCATTTTAAAATAACAACTCTATTTAATCTTATGTTGTTCCTCATTCTGTTTGTTTGAAGGTCACTTACATATCTATTTTTCATGGATAGTATAAATAAAGTAGTAGAAAATTTCAAAATATTCTATAGATATTAACTTTATTTATTTGATACAGTTATTGCTATTTTTACGTAATCGTTTTAACATGGATTGAGATTTTCTAGAGGATTTCTGATAGTTTGACGGAAATCAAAAACCAGTACACGAATTGTGTTTAGATTTATATACGGTACGTGACTACACTGCAACTGAACTTGAAATTATCATGATTAAATTGATATTAAATGGTGTTGGGGACTGGTGTACGACGGAGCTAGCATAATGGCAGGTGTTTATAATGATTTGCAAGTGAAGTTCAAAATATATTCACGGTGCAACACATCATTTTAATCTTGTGGAGAATGATGTTGTTAAAGGCATTGCTGGAGTCACTGATATTTCTAACACCATTCACTGCTAGTACAAGTTTTTCAATGCAAGTGTTAAAAGGTGGTGATCGCTACACAACAAAGACATTCTATCGTTGACTCTACCAATTATATTCGATCTGATGGTCTTCCTGGAACTCTAAAAAATTTAGTCTTAGATACAGTGAAGTCATAAAATCTCACGCAGAAATAATTTTGAAATTGAGGAATCTATACGAGAATGTTGTAGCAGAAGGACTTGAAAGTGAACACTTCCAGACTAAGTCTACCGACATGCAAGATGCTGCGGCCCTTCTAAGAAATGCTAACAGGTACATAAAACGGCTACGAGAATATTATGAAGATGATAAGACTTCAGCTATTCAATTGGCTCAGTCATAGGCAGTAGAAATTTTCTTTTTAAAGATGAGAATTTGTCGGGTGAAAAAAACACTTTGATAAGCATAGTCAAGACGTAAGAATTGAAAACGGTGGGAGGTGTTTCAAAATGGAGGTTTTCTACGTAGTACTTGATATCTTATCTTCTCAGTTACATAAATGCTTTGAGTTTTTCTGGTACATTGCAAAAAAGATTTGAAGTCCTAAACTGCAGAGTTATGGACAGTGTTGACAACGATTAACTTATCAAATTATGAAAACTTCTGAGTGATAAATACAACGAGAAGTAGAAAGACACATTCCCAGAAGAAATTTTCAAACGGTAATTGGTTATACAATTTTTTTAACGTATCATACAGCCGGTAAAATCAATTATTTGTGAAAATTCGACCACCGTCTGCTAGCTTCCCAGAAGTTTGTACAGCTTATATTTTGTTTCCAACAAAAGATAGAAAATTGAAGCAACTTTATTCCGAGTAAAATCGCGAGACTATTTTCGATTGACCTCATTTATCTTTATTTCTGAAACCGTTTTATAATCTGTTTTGAATACAATTTAAAGAAAAAGTGTAACGGTTCTTTATCTTGGAAAAAAAGTTCAGAATCAGAATAAAATTTTCAATCCAAAATTATCGTTTAAACCTTTTTACTTTTGTCAGTAGTGCAAATTCTACAACTTGCAGGGGGCACAGTCGGGCTTTGCGCTGCCAACTCTAATTTAGATGGAGCATCATAATAAAATTTCTTTCATACCTTTTAGCAGACTTATTCAGTACACTCACACACATGCACATACATGCGTGCATGTGTATAGAATGTAAAACATGCTATATATATATATATATATATATATATATATATATATATATATCACGTACATGGACTCAAACTATATTTATCCCCCCCCTCTCTCTCTCTCTCTCTCCCTCTCTCTCTCTTTCCTCTCTCACTCTCTTACGCACACACACGCATGTGTTCAAACATGTATAGAATGGAAAGCATATTATATTTGCATATTTGCAAACACACACACACGCATGCATGCGCTAATTCCGATTCGATGTCCCACTCGATGTTCTTGAGTTCATTTTTAGGATCGGTTAGGTGCACATGCATATACACACGTAATATATATATATATATATATATATATATATATATATATATATATATATATATATATATACGTATATACGTATATATATATATATAGTAGAATGTGGATTCGCTACACAAACTAGCTCATGTTTCTGCCCTCTTCGGGCCTCATCAGGCGAAGTGGCTATATATCATTGATATATTATATTATGTTATACTACTAGCCTGATTTGTACCACATATACTATATATATATATATATATATATATATATATATATATATATGTGTGTGTATGTATGTATATATATACTGGCAATGTTCTCTTCTATATGTCTTTATTCATCTCATATAATTTCCAGTCGATCGTTGGAATGAATGCATAGTACCAGCTATGACATACGGATGAAGAACATAGGGATTAACAAAACTGCGAACTAACTTTAAGAATTGCACAAAGAGCGATGGAAAGAACAATTCTAGGAATAAGTCTAACAGATAGAAAAAGATGAGAGAAGAGACAAGAGAGAAGTATTGTGTGCAAATAATCAAACAAAAACTGGTGTTGGGCTGGGTACTTACCAAGAAGAGATGGGTCGAAAGGTTAACCGATTGGTGCCCATGAGACGGTAAACGTGGTAGGAAAAGACCAAACTCAAGATGGAGGGATGTGATAGAAAAGTTTGTCGGTAAGATGTAGCATAGACCCACATCTTAAACAAATAAATACTTCCTTCATATTTTGAGCTAAGTCAGTGTCAGAGAAAATTATACAAATAAAGAGGAAAAGATTTAGTAACGCAAGATGATACAGGTGCTTTTTGTCCTATCATGTTAAATAAATGATCATCAATGTTAAGCAATGTCGGTCCAGGTCGATACTTAGCATGGGGCGACCGTTCCGCTTGCGGCTATTAAGCGGAGACAATTGGGCGCGGGGACAACTGAACTTGGAAACACTTAAGCATGAGACAATTTAGCGGAAGACATTTCCAATCATCATACAATAATAAAGTTGAAAATATAAATTGTATTCAATCAATCAATACATACTTCTGTCGTTCAACGCCCATGATAGAGAAGTGTGGCGAATCCTGGGGAAGGTCTGTGTCCAACGACGGACGTTGAAAGACTGATGATGATGGAAGAGGTAAAATATAAGTATGGGTACCACGATTTCTAGAAAATTGCATAAAGGACAGTTTGCGCAGTTTATGAGAAAATAGCAGGATAATCTGAGCCCTTAATCCCTAACGCAATCCATCTTCGCATAGCGTAAAAAAACTCTGAAATACCAAGAAAAATTTATTGGTTCTCCAGTGATCATTTGAGAAATGAAAACATAATCACCTCTATGTGTCTTGTGACTGGGGAGTAACTGAGATGAAGAAAGTTTTATAAATCCAAAAATAAATTTGTGAACTTTTCAATACATATTTAATAGAAACTCCTGAAATTATTCATTACCCAAATCATTAAAATTATATTCAGAAATGCTAATTTTTGTCAGTTCTCATCATTCTCAACTGAATGAGGAAATGATTATTTTTTGAATAAAATGATAGCTTAGGAAAAAAATCGGTTCCTGTAATAAATTTCGATTATGAGATGGAATAATTCCTAATTGCTGTCTATACTCAAAGGCAAAAAAAAAGATCAAATATATCCCATCATATAAAAGATCTCAACGTCATAGAGAACACATGGGCGCATATTAAGACCAAACTGGTTAGGAGAAAATTTGGTAACTCAGACAGTTGTGCAAAGCAATCAAAGATGAATGGAACAACATTGATGCAGCATGCTTTAAACAACTATCACAAAGCTTAACCAAATGGCTCAGTTTTCTAAAGAGAAACCAAAGGGAATGCTATTCCATACTAAAACGTATTCTGCTCACAAACACTGCATGCACTGTTATATAACACTGTCGAATGTTTCACCTATGATGGTTAGAATTACAAAAAATAATTACGAAAAGATTGATAAAAAAGCTTGGCTCTTTTTCTTTCTTTCTTTCTTTCTTTCTTGGCCCGGGAGTGTATATGATCGAAGGACGATTGGTAAATAAGTGCCAATTTTGTATTTGTAACTATCCGGAATTTGCCCTAGTAAGAGGTTTGTATCTATGTATATTGAACAGAAATTGAGGGTTCAATTTAGCATTATAATTGTAATTGTAATTGTAAATAGAATCCCATCAACATTTTTTTTCTGAAAAGCTTTTTTTACTTCAAAACGTCTACTTAGCGTCCATTTGGTATGTAAGCCGAATTTGTGCTAAACTTGGTTGAGTTAAGCTTATGTTCACGGGGACACAGTGGAAAACAGAGAAGCAATAAATGAAAAACTCATACATTGTCTTCGGTCAGTACAAAGAAACTTGTAACGCACATTCTTATCTATACGAGACGTGAAAGTCCAGATTTCTGAACACATCAAACGCAGCAGCGGGTCGATTGAAGCCAGCATATTTCACGCACATTTTTATCTATGCAAGATTTGAAAGAGCAGATTTCTGTACACATCAAACGAAACCGCAAGTCGTATGAATCCTGCACATTGTACACACATTCTCATCTCTAACGAGATGTGAAAGTGCAGAGTTCTGTATATATCATAAGAAGAGTCACATGAAGCTTGCATATTGTACGCACATTCTCATCTCTACGAGATGTGAAGGTCCAGAATTCTGTACACATCATAAGAAGAGTCATATGAAGCTTGCATGTTGTGCGCACATTTTTATCGTGATGTGGACAACCACTAGACTTCACAACTCACAACGTGGATACCCTGAGATCATATGCGAAACTGTGGCTGTTAGAATATAAAATGATGCGAAAAACTAGAAAAGTTCAGAAAATATTGGCTCCGTGGTACCCATGGTAGAAAGGTCAGGCGATTCCTGTTCTTACTATATAATATGTTCTTACTGAAATATCTATTTTTCTTGGATCGTTTTAAGTAAATTAGTTCACTTATATTTGACTATTTTCAACTATCCATAAATATTATCTTTGTATTGGGGGGGTTCATTTTTTTTGTCAAACTCGAGTTGACTTTATCTTTCTACCATAACAAGAACAAAAACAACAATCCACACGATATGTATAGTAAACATTCCCCTATCGTGATTGCAGTGCAGGATGTCTGAGTTTAATTGACAAGTCATAAATATTACAGACACACAGTACTTATACCAGTCTAATGAATACATACATAATTTTCTACTTGTTACATTTACAATACAAAAGACAAAGTAATCATCTCTATTCGGAAGAGAAGCTGGGGTGGAGTTTGATCCTGCAGCAACCAGTCTTGTTTTTTACTTTTTTTTTGCTTTTTTTGTTTTGTTTTTTTTGGCAATTTTTTCGTGTTTTTTCCCTGTCATTTCAATATAATTTCCCAAAATAGACAAGACAATTATAAATGGTTGGCTTGGTCTTCATTGGCTTTCAGTAACCTTGAAGAGCAAAGTCACTTAACCTAAAAAATCTCATCTTGGAGACGAATCGGAATTTTCTGCGTTGAAATAATTTCTTCCGAAGAAAGCCATATAAAAAAAAGCAGAGGACGAAATCCAATTTATTGATGGATAGATTTTCTTTTAAGAAATAATAAACTAAAGAGCACTCAGAGAGCGCGTACCTCTGCCAACACCATTGTCAATTAATACTGAGCGAAAATCAGTTCATAAATATTTTATATGTTGGTGGGGTAACTGTAAAAATTCCTAGATCCACCCCAAAATTTAATTAATTCTCACTAAGCCCATGATCCACGCTTCAAGTTTATTGAAATTAATCTAGAACTTATGAAGAAATTGTTTGGATAAACTGACAGACGGACAGACAAGAGTGAATACAAACTCCAAACTTCTATTTATTCTGAATAAAGGATGATTCTATGATTCTGTAAATATGCTATATATTTTACAAGTGGAAAGCCGATCTTAGCAATATATTGCTCTTGTGGCTAAATTTTTTAGTTAGAGAATTATCGTTATTCAATTTTTTTTCTAATTGTTTGTCGTTGTCTTGGATCATTTCTTGAACACAACGTTTCGGCTGTTGTACCGTCTTCAGGTGATAAATGGGTATTTTTCTATCCGTTGAGACGAGGTGGAGACGTCTCAGTGATCGTCTGGAATGTGCTCATCTAACTGGCTAATTTCGGTTAGAGTTAATTTCTAGGTCCCTAATTATACTGTTCATCGTAATTGGGGTAAAAAAAAATCTGTAGTTGTCGTATATTACGGAAATGTTGTTTACCTTTTAAAAAAAGTCTCCAACGGCACCAGCTCAAAACAATAATGAATTATTATTTGAAACACCAGACGATTAAACCTAGCCTCCAACTTTCCATTTTTCCTTCTCTCTTTATTTTTCTCTCACACTCTCTCTCTTTTTTCTAACTTTCGTTGATTGATGATTGTAGGAATAAAAATCTGCCCCCTCCCCCCCCCTCTCTCTCTCTCTCTCTCTCTCTCTCTCTCTCTCTCTCTCTCTCTCTCTCTCTCTCTCTCTCTCTCTCTCTCTCTCTATTTTATAACCTTTTCACTTTTCTGTCCTTACCGGAAGTTGTTGTTAGGATAGGACAATGAACTCGAATCAAACAAAAGGAAGATTTGACAATACAACTCTCACTTTTGACTATTCTCTGTTTATATGTCCTTCTTTCTCCAGCTCACTCCCTCACAATATAGGTTTCTCTCAGTTTTTATGCTGACCTGTCTGGCTGTCTGGTTATGTATGTATCATGCGAACAGGCTGCACTAAAGGAGCTAGAGTGCTGAAAGTTTCAACATTCACTCCTTGATCAGAAAAAAAAATCTCTTTCCAGTGACTAACCTGACCTGTCTATTTCTTTTTTTATACTTGAAATTTTATGGTCATTGTCAATGAGCAAATGAGGTCTTTTCAAACATAGTATATTGCCTATAAGTGATGCCTGTTGGCCGATCGAACAACGCCTGGAGAAATGTGCAGACCGAGTTCAAACCCTGAATGGGATAGTTTGTGTTCACTTTACATAAATACCCTTGGGAAAGGCACAAAACCATATCTCCCCTAACGATGAGTAAAATGGGGCACGGTGTAGTGAGTGAAGCCACTCTGGGTGCTTATCACGTCTATGTGATATTCATATATACAAACTAGAGCCAAGTAAGTAATGAGATGTGTGGAGTCCAAGAAGAAACGGTTGTAGCCGTGGCCAGGCACTTTACAGAGAAGTTTTTTATATATTTTTATCAAATTTATTCTCTTCTCAGACGCATTTACTTGGAGATATTTTTGGGGGGTCAAAATTTATTACATAAGGCAGTAACCCCCCCCCACACACACACACCTAGTAAAAACGAGGTTTGTTATAACGGGGGGGGGGTACCTGTATTAAGAAAATCCACTCATGGAATAGCATTTCATTTTATTCTCTTTTCGTAAATTTATGATCTATTTTCAGCGGTTGGGTTTCGCTGTTTGGTATCAGGTAATTCCAATGAATCTTCTTTGAGGAAAGACAAAAACCATGAATTCAACGATGTATCCACCACCATGGTAGTAGTAGCAGGTGCGGGGAAGAAGAGCGAGTAGACTTTCTTTGAGTTAATTGATTCTCATACTCGTAAAATATGCAAATATTCTGCGAGTATTGATTGCAATAGAAATCATAAATGGTCATTTTAGGTGTTTTGTGGCTTTTAAATACATAAAATGCTGACCCAGTGCAATTTTCGATGACGTCATAGCAGCTGGTAAAAATTAATCGGAATAGAAGTTCTTATTATAACGACACAACTTTTGATGACGTCACACCTCTTTCTTCCTCTTTCTTATGATTAATGTAATCGCAACAAACCAAATGACAGATCGACCGAAAAGCGTCTTATTGAGATATGTAAACACATCTAAAAACATTTATTCTGGAAGCAAGATTACACTTCAAGCAAAAAGTTTATCAGAAAAAAGCCGAACTACATTTTATAAAATTAGAGAAAAATATCTACGGTTTACAGTTTCACACTGGTTACCCAGTGGTCATTGCTGAAGGCTGAGTGACAATAAGTCTCCTCGGGTCTTCAGCCAACGTCTCTTCAGCAGTGCTGTGGTCTGTGCAGTCTCGATCCTCCCCCTTATCCTGATCTCCTCCAGTCTCGCCCTCAGTGTCTTTGGGACAGTTCGTAGTGTGCCTATTATGACTGGCACTACCCTGGCTTTCATGTTCCACATCTTCTTCAGTTCTCTCGCTAGATCCTGGTATTTTTCCAGTTTTTCACTCTCTTTCCTCTTTACTCTATGGTCTGCTGTTACAGCCACGTCTACTACTACAACTACTACTACTGCAACTACTATTACTACTACTACTACTACTACAACTATTATTATTACTATCATTATTATTGTTATCATTATTATTATCACAGATAATGTCAACCAAAGTGTCACCAAAACTGTCAATCTTGGTTTCTTCAGTTCTTAAGTTGTTCTGTCTGTGTGGTTGGCTATGTATGTATGTATCTATGTGTGTGCGTATATATCAAATGGATCTTGGGAGGCTGAAAATTTATCATATCTAGCAAATACGTTTTTTGAAAATCCTCGTTAGTTGGGTGGGGTCCAATTTGCAATGTTGGTTTATGCTAAATTAATCCCTGTGTCTGGCAGCATTGATACTTTTTTTTTAATGCTAATTTTTTTAGGTGATCACGACTGGAGAAGTAATTAATTTATTGATCACTTCTTTACGTTGATCTCATGATGGTCTGTATTGAGTGACTAACAAGACCTGTTATTACTATCATTCACGCCTCATTGCTGTAGACATTGTTTTGCGGAACAATATCCATGATCTTTCGTCTGTGATATTTTCTATTTGTCTTTTGAATTCTCCATGGAGCTTTTTTCGTTTCCATTTTTTTTCTGCTGTTTCCGTTACTACTTTGCGCGCTACCTTTTTATTGTTTGCTTCTAGCACTTCTCATAATATCTTCACTGCATGCTTGCATATGCTTTCCCAATCCTGCTTTTCCATTAGGACACAGTATTCTATACTAATAAGTCCTTGGCCGCCTTCTTTTTTCATCACATACCATCTGTCCATGTCAGGTCCTTGTGCATCGTCATAAGCTTCCTATTTAGAATCCCCCATTTGATTGGAATTTATTCTCTGTCCATCCAAGAAATGTCCCTGTGTTACCTTAGCTTCTAAAATATTACTAATTCTCCTGAGGTATTTTTTTATTTTCTCTTTCATTTCTTGTTTCATTGAGCTACATTCGAGTATTTACATTAGTATTGCATTGTTGATGATCCAAAGATCTGGTCTTCTGGCCTGGGTTGAATGATTCGTTTTTAATCTCAAAGTACCTGAGAATTTTGCGCATTCAATTCTCTACAATAGATTCTGATCGGTGCTAGTACCATAGGTTTGTGTGGTCGAAATGTAGTTGCCTGTACAGTTCACAGTGAATTATTCTCCTCGCCCAGTTGTGTCTGTTCTTGTACTCCCTCTGGGTCATTTTTGCAACATTCGCTTGCTACATGGTTGATTGTCCCATCTGTATCTCCTAATCTTTGCTGTTCCTCCGTGTTTCGTCTATCTCAGCCTTTATATAGTTAGTTATTATTGTATTGTTTTAGGCTGATTCAGTTTCCCTTTTCAAGTTCCCTTCGCGTGACCATGTCTGTGTTGTATGATCTGCAATATCTTTGGCTTGCCTCCAAAATGTACGGGTAGTTATTCTTCCCACTTAAGGGTGCTTGTTTTTGATTTTCTATTCTCCCTCTTGGTTTTATTGCTGCTTCTGAGTGCTGCAATGAATAAATATCATAATCTTATAGTCTTTTACTTGCTGAGTCAACACAATCATTTACACTAATAAGTTTTCATCTCTCCTCGTTTTTTTTTACTTACAGTCTGTCGATATCGTCTCTCGGGTACAAAGGTTTAAGCACTGACATCTGTTTACTATTTCTGTAGCCAGGGTTTCTGAGTTCCTCCTCCTGTCTAGTTAAGGGGGTCTTGAGTATCTCACATATATATATATTCTTTTGATTAGGTTTCTGCTGTATAGCTTGGTTTCTATAATTTTCCTGTCCTTCTTGGGTATTATTTGTCTACTCTTTCTTTCATTTCATTTTATTTGATCGTGTCTGCTTCCAAAAAGACTGAGTATTTATAGCTTTCTTTTTCGTTGTATGCTCTGATGGTTTCCGGTTTGGGTAATTCAATTCCTTCAGCGTTTCCTTTTTTACCTCTGGGTATTACTAGCTCGGTTCATTTGTCAATGCCAAATTCCATCCCTATGTCCTGACTACGGATTCTGACCGTTTGTATCAAGATCTCTAATTCCTTTCTGTTCTTTGCAAAAAATCTCGACATTGCCAATATACATGACGTAATTCAGTTTTTCCTTCGAATTTGTGAATGCGCTTTCTCTGTTACATTTTCGAAGTATATGGTCCTCTGGTATCATTCTTATAGCGATATGCAATGAAAGCAGCGAATCGCCTAATTTTTTACCTCGGCTCGGTGGCTTCCTCCCGTGGTTGGTTCCACTTTCCAGTTTTCTATTGCTCTCAGTATAGATTCCCCGACTAATTTTGATATCTTTAGCATCTATAATCCAGGTTTGTGGGATCATATCGTAAGCCTTCTTGTAGTCTATCTATTCCATGGCTAGGTTCATTTCTTTTACTTCTTTTAGTATAATCTGATAAATAAATAGAGGATCACTCTATTCTAACGAATGGTATATTTCATCAGTTATCTGTGCAGTTAAGATTTTCCACATGATCAGTAGGCATGTATTAGGTCTGTAGTTTTTGTTTTTTTTTTTCTGCGAACGGTCCTTTTTGTGGTCTATCTGAGTCAGGATCGTTTTTCCTTTCAAGAATATTGTCTCCTTCAGACATTTGCTTAGCTGTAGTGCCATTGACTTGTGTATAGCCTTGAATCTTTTGATTCGAAAGCCGTCGATCCCATCGTGCCCTGGTGAATACTAGTTGGCAATTTCCTTTCGATTTTTTTCCATGGTCTCCAGATTTATCTTGATTTCGGGCCCTTTTCCGATCACTTCTTGCTCATTTTTCGTGTTGGTCAGCAACTCTACTTTTCTTTTCTTTTCTTTTCTCTGTTCCCATAGGTTACCCAAGAATCGCTTTGTTTCTACAGCATTTGGTTTTTCTGTTTCCTTCCCCTACCCGTCTCTCTCTCTCTCTCTCTCTCTATATATATATATATATATATATATATATATATATATATACTCGTCAGGAGAACTTGCTCTCATTGTTTCGAAATATTCTTTGCGGCCTAATTTGTTGGTTTCTGCGTCTATATATCTTTAGTCAGCCTTTAATGGCTTTTGGTTCAATTCTTCCAATTTAATTGTATGTATTCTAAGTAGTAATAATTCTTTTCTCGTTGCCTCATGCCTCTGGCTACTCAACCTCCACATTATTATCATTATTATTATTATTATTATTATTATTATTATTATTATTATTATTATTATTATTATTATTATTATTATTATTATTATTATTAATAATAATAATAATAATATTGCAGAATATCACTGCTTTAATGCAGGGTTGTCTCGTGTCTAATCCTGAAGAGATCACCTCGATCAGAAGGGTTAAAATGTTTCCCGATTATAGTTGATGACTTCGGAAGTACTGCTTTTTTCTTTTTTTCTTTTTTTTTTCCTTTTGGTTCAGAAGATAGTTTAGTAGATTTGTAATAACTGCTCCCAATGTTCTACCAAAGATCGGTATGATCATAAATAATCTTTCCCACAATCTTTGCAGTCCTATCTTGAAATCTTGGTATTTATCTACTTTTCTTTCTTCTTTCTGTTCAATATTCCTGTCTGTTGGTTATGATATATCAGTCAATATAGCTTGCTTATCATGTTTATTCACAATGACAGTATCTGGCCTTGTAGCTGTAATTTTTCTGTTAGTGATGGTATCAAAGTCATAAAGTAGCTTAAATTAATCGTTCTCTAATGTAGTCACAGGTTTATGCTCACACCAATTTTCTGTTCTTTCAAAACCTGCAACTTTTCATGAATTTCAATGAACTTAGGCAGCTGCTGAGATTATTATTATTATTATTATTATTATTATTATTATTATTATTATTATTATTATTATTATTATTATCATTATTGTGAGTATGGAACTGTTCTGTCTTTTTCTCTAGAGTTGAATCCACAGAAAAAGACATCAGAGAGATGGTGCTTGCGGTGTTGGAATTATTTACCACTAGATCGATATATACCTTCTGTAGGAGTTTCTGATCACGAATAATGCTTTAAAAGTATCTCTTAAACCCACGTCTCTTGCAGTGCGCTACCCCAAGACGCTGAATAAGCAGAATCAGGCTGATTGATTTTTTTCTGTTGTTTATGGCATCGATCTTCAGTTGAAACGTTAACGCTCGAGGTTTCTTAACGGAATGCACACCATTTATGGCATATCAAATATTTTCTATACTTAAACATAACAAACGAATGAACAGCATAGATAGATAGATAGATAGATAGATAGATAGATTGTAAAAGAAAGTAAGAAAGAAAACCAACCGATTTAGATAAATAGATCGATAGATAGATATGAATAGACTGTGATAGATATGCATATAAAGAAAGGGATTGATGTATGTGTAGAGGATTGCCTGAAATAACGAGACTGAATATGAGTCGATATGATTCTTATCTTCATTAATACACACACACACATACACAAACACACATACACACCCACACACATATATATAAGTTTTACATTATTTATGCGATTCGGGTTTGTTGATCAGCAAAATGTCCCCGTGTGAATAAATAATAGAACAAAGATGTTAGATGACAATATAATCAAATATTTTTCAAGAACAATGTTTGATGGTTTATTACGTGTTTCAACCAGGAATGAAAATAGGGGAGATAAGCAAGGTTTTTTTAATATTCGATGTCTACTAATGGGGACATTACCGTATACCTAATTCCCAAAATCAAGACTTACTGCATACCTAGTTTCTGAACCTTATTTCCATCATTGGTTTCATTTGATAGCTTGGATTCACATCTTTTTCACAAAAAATGGTTAATATTCCCCAGGTTCGAAGCTGAGGTATCCAATTACCCAATGTTTATTCAGACGTCTTAGACTACCCGTACTTGTGCCTAACTTAACTCCATAACACTGCAATATCATTTACTCATATACCATCATTATTATAATAACCATTACTATCACTATTACATGTGTTCATCAAAAAAAAATTGTTTGTATAGATAAAACTTTATATTGTTTATTCTATTTATGCTGTCTACGCCAAATGATACATTCACCGTGATTAACGGGAGGTCATTTCAAAAAGATTCAAATTATCATAACGCATTTATAAATATTTCTGTTGGATTATGTATCCGTTTCTTGATAATATGATTGTCCATGATCAGAAACAAATAGTGCAGATATGGACAGTGAATGAAAAAGAATCGGAAATGAAGCAGTTATTTGGGGCTTTGCATTAACGGCGGCTGTTTAGTTCAATGATTATAGAGACACTACGTCGAAGAGACTACATATCGGTAACAGGTTCGATTCCGGCAGTACTCAGATGCAAATTGACACCCCCTCCCAAATGAAAACCTACAGGGCGGTAAAAAAAAAAATTCAAGAAAAATGTTTTTTCAAGAGAGTGGATGTTTCAATCTTTAGTCCTCTGACTACGTTGGTGCGGCCTGTCATAATCATCATCAGTCTTTCAACGTCCATCGTTGGACATAGACCGTTCCCAGGATTCGCCACAATTCTCTGTCATGGGCATCGCAGAGCCAGTACTTTCTGAATTAGTCAAGCTCGTCTAGCCATTTAATATTCTGCCAGCCTCGGTTGCGCATTTGATCTCGGGGGATCCATGTCGTGATTTGCAATGTCCATCGGTAGTCTGCTGTTCTTGCGACATGGCCAGCCCACTGCCATTTGAGAATTTTAATGGATTCTATGATGTCCCTGACTCTTATCTTTTCTCGGATGTACTGTGCTGTCTTGTAGTCTCTCCCAGCATAATTCTTTCATGTGCACGTTGCATGGTTCTCAATTTGCTGATCTGTCTCTTGGTTAGGTTCCATGTTTCAGCTCCATAAGTGACAATTGGAAAGATGCATTGGTTATACAACCTTTCTTTTTAGGATTAATGGGATCTTCTTATCTTTGAAGGTTGAGCTCACTCTGCCAAAGGCTTGCCATCCTAGTGTGATTTTTCGCTGGATTTCTTCTTCTTATGAGGGTCTCATGGAGATAGGTTGTCCTAGGTAGATGTAGTGATCTACTCTCTCGAGTTCTGTGTCCTCAATTTTGATCTTAGTTTGTTGTTGTTTTTTAATCTCCGATGTGGTTGTTGCACATGATCTCCGTCTTGCTGAAGTTCATGTGTAGGCCGACTTTCTTGCTCTCTTCTTTAAGTTCATCGATCATTAGTTGGAGGTCGTACGCGTGATAAATACATAGCCATCCAGACAAACGGGATGACCAACTAAAAAAAAAAAACGAGATGAACCTATGACAATTGTGGTTCACGGCAGCTGATATCAAACATTACACTGTAAAAATTCTTGATCAAAAGTCAGCTAACAACTGTGTCAATTCATATATTGATACAACCTCCTGTAATCTATTTGCTCCAAATTAAAGCGACTTGGGTACTGCAGATGTTGCCAAAAATATTGATTCCTGGAACAAGACAGATTTTGTTCAACTCCAACTCCAAACATTTTCTAACCTCAACAAGAAACAAGAACAATCCTCACCAAAATTAGGTGTGTAATGCGATATGCAAAATTCACATTCCCCGAGTTGTGAACCCACAGCAAGTTGATTGCCACCTAAATACACGCAGGCTTGTTTCATTGAAATAGATATATGCATTTAAACAGAAAATATATATTTGTATATTTTTTCCTTATTATATATACAAAACAAAAGTTACATTAATCATCTTCAGTTCGAATAGAGGTTTGAGTGAAGTTTGACCCTGCAGCAGCCAGTTAGTATACTTGTTGCCAATTGATCAAATAATTTGAAAATCAATATATCTCCTCTTGCAGAGTAACAATCGTTAAAATCTATAAATGCGAGTGTGCACGTGTTTTTTTGTTTTTTATTTGTGTGTGTGTGTGTGTGTGTGTGTGTGTCGATGAGCTGTCCCTTGAATGATCGCAACGCCTAACTACATGGAACCCCCCAGTGATAATGTTCAATAGTTAAAGCCATGCAAACAAAAAAAGAACTAAATACGTTTATATTCTAAAAAAAAATTGCTCTATATCTAATCGATATTATAGATCTGAATTAGTCTGGTTCCATGTACTGAAGCCAAATCGCTCAATACTTGATATCATGGGACGATGATATTTTTCCTTCATGTCAGATAGTCTTGTTCGAATAACTTTAAAGGCATGCTACAGAATTGGGTGTATGTTGCCACTGGCGCCCCTTAGGGGGCGGGGCCTTCGCCCAGATCAGGCCTTCTCACATAGAATAAGGGGGTGATAATTGGTACTCAATTAAGGATAGTGGTGCTGTACTATTGTTTTATGTAACCCCAAAGTTCATCGTGATCATCATCAGTATTTTAAAATCTGTCATTGGACATAGACCTTCTACAAGATTCACCAGACCTCTCTATCATGGGCGTCGCAGAACCTATACTTTAAAACTTTCTTAGTTCATCATGCCATCTTATTTTTTGCCGGTCACAGTTTTGTATATGATTTCTTGAGATTAACGTTATGAGTCGTGATGTCCAGCAGTTGCCAGATGTTCTTGCAACATAACCAACCCATTGCCATTTGATTTTTCAAATGGTTTCTGTGGTGTCTCTGACACCTGTTTTCCTCTAATCTACTGTGCTGTCTTGTCATCTCTGCATGTGAGGTCGAGCATGATTCTCCTCTGTGTACGTTCGAGGGTCAAACTTTTGGTTAGATTCCATGATTCAGCTTCATAGTTGACTAACACGACGATGCATAAGTTGTAGACCTTTCTGTTTAGGACAACTGCGATTTTTTTGTCCTTGAAAGCTAAGCTTGCTCTACCAAAAGCTTGCCAACTTAGAGTGATTCTTTATCTGATTTCCTATTCTGGGGATTTCATGTAGATTCGCTGCTCTAGATGTTATGGTAAACTCTGCATTTTCGATTCTTATCGTCGTCTTTGTTCTCAACTTTTCTGTTGTAGGTGGTATTCGCTTTACTGAAGTTCATGTGAAGGTGAACGTCCTTGCTTTCTTCATTCAGTTCGGCTAGCATTATTTGAACTTGGACAAAGATGGTACAATTATTCGACAGCGACAGGGTTACTGCTTAGATAAATCCCAAATAAATCGTTTTGACCTCTCACCCCAGGAAATATGTATTTCTGGCTGTCCCCACCAACAGAAAAATGTGGGTTGCATCGTCATATTATCTATTACTGTATATTTCAATTAGTACACGAAAGGACCGACGGAAAAGAACGAGTGATTTGAACCAACCATCTGCACTTAATTTAGATAACTGAATATGAGATAATTGTTAAAACAAATATTTTTAGCTGCGTTAGCATCTCAAGTATCAATTGATGTCACTAAGTGACATACTGAAATTTTAGTTACGTCTCTTGCTCAGCGTTGTCATCGTGTATGCTCTCGTGTTACGTCCTTCACCCAGTCTTGCTGATTTATATGTGTGTCATCTAATTCTTGGCGCCCTTGTTTGCACCTAGATATCAGAAAATGCTATTCAGATGTTTTTTAATGAAATAAGTAATATTTTCATTTGTTCATTTCAGAGTAATAAAATGAGTAATTCATAGACAAAGCAATATTTTTTCAAATATTAAGACCGAAGTCATATTCAATTTATTATTAATATATGTCTTAAATTTTAGATATGAATCTAATATATATATATATATATAAATATATATATATGAAAATGAAGTTTGCAACTGCCCTTGCTTGACCTTCACACGAGAAAAGGCGCATGTATGTTTTTTTCTGTAACGTTACATCTTCTGCTACATTATATATGGTATGGGGACCTCCCGGAAATTGAATTCTTCTTTGATTTTGATAAATAATTAAAAGTGGTGGCCAATGTGTTTATGTGCAAGATATACACACATGCGAATACACATGGTTGAGAAGTATATATATATATATATATATATATATATATATATATATATATATATATATATATATATATATATATATATATATATATATACCGTTAACGCATCTAAAAAGGTTTCTTCTGACAAATATCTCAGATTCAGGTATTAAAATTAACTGCACATATTTGTTCAAACTAACAGTTCTCTGCTGTCAGTCCTTTCGTGTACTAGTATATATATATATATATATATATATATATATATATATATATATGTGTGTGTGTGTGTGTGTGTGTGTGTGTGTGTGTGTGTGTGCGTGTGCGCATGTGTTTGTGAATATATATGTGTGCGGATGGAGGACATTAAAAGAACATGTATATTCATAAATGCATATGTATGAATACATGTACGGTGAACACCATCCCATGTTAACAGCTAAAAAAACCTGCATTGCTAAGGGTAGTTAATGATAATGTGATTATATTCCAACGTATTTGCTTGCGTGTATCTTGGTAAGTTGGAGATATTAAAGGCGTGTGCATATGTATGTGTGCGTTTAACAGTGTTCACAGCAAGATGGGGATAAACGTGGATCAAAATATTTGACCCCAGTCTGTGTATGTGAGAGAGAGAGGGGCCTGTTATGTTTACTATGCCCATCTAGTCAGTTTTCAAATTCGATGGCTTGACAGCTGAGAGCGATTAGATTTAATAAATGTTTTCTTGCTTGGGTAACGCGTAGGTTTATTTATTTGGAATGACTTGGCAAGTCAGATCGCCAGGGTCTTTAAGGTCATGATCGAATGATTTTGAAGTTAAATTCAGAATTATATTCAGCCCTAATGGAATCAGACGTGACCATTTCCCCAAGTGAACAACCTCCTGTCATAAATAATAGAATAAGAAACAGAGTTGACCTATTTCCCATTCGTTCTGCCTTAAGGTAACTTGTTGACAAGACGTGTACATAAGATAAGAGAAAAAATCAAACAAGAGAAAAAGATGAACCGAAAGCCACTTGACACTCTATTATACGGGTCAGTAACCCCATACACAAAGAAACCTGATACTGTGTCCGAAGACACGAAAATATTAGCCGTCAGGCACTTCGCTTTCCTCACTACAAGAAAAGGGATTTCGTCCGTTTCCCTTGCTTCTCTCTCTCTCTCTCTCTCTCTCTCTCTCTCTCTCTCTCTCTCTCTCTCTCTCTCTCTCTCTCTCTCTCTGTTGTAACTATCACCTAAAATTTAACAGAACAGAATAAAAACAATTGAACATGTTTTGGTTTTTTTTAGCATGAATTTTTGTTCGACGGATGCATTAATCATTATGAGTGATATGGCTGAACAGAACGGAGATTCTTGAAACCCTAAGACTATAAGCCGACCTTCACAGGGGCGATACCTGAGCCACGACTCTAACCATCCAAACAATACAAGAAAGAAATAATAAGATGGCTTATAACACTGGGCGAAACAAATACGCAGCGACCCGGATACATACAAACAGTAAATGTTCAGTACAAGAAAACATTCCCGTTTGAAACAATAACCCGGCCAATCTGATAAGAAAAAAATGCCAACAAACGCAGACAACCGGATGGAATAACGAAACTGAAAAACTCATCTCTGCAGTCGTTCTCCCATTACATCAGAGGTGTTTCCAAGAAAATAAAAAGATCATACCATCAGTACATCTGGACGGTCTTCCAAAGTGGGACCACCCTACGCTCACACCTCTCCAAAACTAAACCATCGACCGAAAAAAAAAATGATCAGAAATTGCGCATATCTTATTCCATGCAGCTGTGGTAGACGTTACGAAGGCAAAGCCGTAACACACTGCAACATATACTAATCTGTCACGACAGACCATACTTGGAGGGAGTAGGGTGGTCACAGGCCTTTATGGGATGTAGCACAAATTACTCACTGGGAGAATACGAGGCCTGAAAGAAACGGCACATACTTTCTTCAATCGACTCCATCAGCCGACTGAGCATCGATACCAATAGCATCTGGGAGCATCTCATCATAAGTGACTTATCAAACGAAAAGCGAACAGATTACCCAATGCGGGGAAAGCAACTCAGAAATGCATCGGAAACACAATCAGGTTGTACAAAAACGGATGTGACATGTCTATGCGTGCCCTGAGTAGTGATTCCACATTCTAGAACCAACAACAGCCAGCGAATACCGAAGTGTACATGGTCGAAACGTTACGAACAAATGGACTCGTGGTCGAGGAAAATAGTCTTACCATATCACACATGATGATGTTTTGTTTTATTTTTGTTTTTGTTTTTTTGTTTTTTGTTTCATTCAAAGAAAGAAATTGTGTCCATGATTCATTTTGCACTGCACATGCAATGATAATTCCTTTAGAAGGAACGGTCGACAACGCGAGAAAATGGTCGGACGATAAATAACCAAGACATGACGAATTCCACGATTGTCGCTATTTCAATCGCTTTCGAATCATTCAACGCAATTATTCGTCTCTGACGTGATATCAATCGGCACAAGTTTTTTTGTTTTGTTTTTTTTAAATATATGAAGCATTAATTCAATTACGAATGCGTACATATTCGTAATAACGTAGAGTATTCATTCAATGCATACTACCAGCTATGACGCACGGGGGCAAAACCTGGAAAATTACAAAGTCACTTGAAAAACTCATTCAGATCCACAGAGGGCAACGAACGAATAAGTCTGAGCGATGGAAAAAAATCAACATGGATCTGATAGAGGACCAGGATGAACGATATCGTAAAAGTAATTAAGCAATCAAAATTGAGATGGAGAGCGCACTTATCGAGGAAAAAAATACAGCACATACACACTCACACATATATATATATAATTGAATATAGTGGAATATATATATATATATATATATATATATATATATATATATATAATTGTGTCATCCACAGACAGCTGTTTCGATGTATTACATCTATCGACTTTCCATTATCCGATCCAGTATCGCGAGGCAGAATTGAAACCTTCACTTCAGACCCGGAGGCTGATATCCTACCTCTGGACTACGAAACTGGACGGTCATTAAGGCTGAATTTAAGCGATATATCTATTTACACAGAAATCCCTCATCCACCAGAATGCTCTATTCCTATGGAAAAGCACACACACACACACACATATATATATATATATATATATATATATATATATATATATATATATATATATATATATATATATATATATATATATATATATATATATAATGTACAGATATCTGTGTTTTTGCTCGCTAGTATATCTAGAGAGCAAAAACACAGATATCTGTACATCACATAAATGAACTACTGTAGTCTGAGTGGCGTACCAGAATTACTTATATGAAAAAAATTATGTAATATTTTTTCTTTCAAATAGATGCTGAAGATACCAGTACAAGATTTGGGCATTGTTAGTCTAAAATGACTATAGAGACAAAAAAAAAGGACTTTTGAAAGGAAAAAAAAAAACAACACATTTTTGGGTTGTGTACTCATGCAAGTTTTCAAGGTTGTAGCCCAAAAGAAAATATGACCAGGAGCCCACACACACACACACACACACACACACACACACACCTTCACATACACGCACGCACATGCGCATGCGCGTATGTGAAGACTCAGAAGGAAGAATCTGCGTCCCACTTTGGTGATTCGATAGATAGATAGATAGATAGATAGATAGATAGATAGATAGATAGATAGATAGATAGATAACAGACACAGTTTAAACTCTTTAGAAAACTACTTTTGTTATTTTGTACTAAGGTCGATTTTTTCTTGTAGAAATCCCCCACTATAGGAAAAATTTTTTTTCCTTCTCTTTTCCTCAACACTAACCGCCTTTCATGTTCTGCAACTATCATATTGAGACGAAAAGAAGGAAAAGGAAGAGTAAACCACGATAGTAATATCAGTAACATACCCAGGATTAGCAGTAATAGTCATTCTTGTCCAGTAATTGTTAGCTGTAGTGAGGGTCGTAACTCCAGTATAGTTACAAATACTAAAAGTAATGGACGTGATGGTGAAGATATTTATAGAAGAAATAATAACGGCGGTATTAATGCAGGTGTAATCTGTTCAACAAATATGGGGGTGATTGAGTTCATTACTGGGTGCCCCACGCTTTTAGCTTAGAAGTGTGTGTAACTAAGCTAAGATCAGTAAATATTGATTATGATATAATTTACCAGAGCGTTGGCAACAGTGTTGAATAGTTCAATAGTATTTGCTGTATCTTGGTACTATAGTAAGTAAGTGCCCTTACGCTGGCCGAGGCAACAGCCGTCCTCACCAGGCTTCGCATGCGAAATAGACTTAGAGTCGACAAACATCTGAGGGGGCGTCACTCACTTTATCAAATGCTATTTCACCCATAGCTTTGAAGGAAGTCAGATTCATATCTTTCCCAAGGGTATTAGTGTCAGTCTCAGTCTCTGTCGGAGTTTGAACTCGACTCGCCCAGTCCATTTTCCACCGATCAGTCGTCGTCACTTCCATTCTTTCACTATTATAAACAGGAATTTACAAATATTTGTAGATATTAAGGTTTTCCTGGGAACTATTTGGAAGTTTTCCTTCACCCATATGATTTTCTAACGATGAGTCCAGGGCTGTAGCCGAAGGGGGTCGATTTCAAATTGCACCCTGGGCCCCTAAGGGAGGAGGGACCAAAGATTTATGAATAGTAGTTCACCTATTGTATATCCATTAACGTTATACGATATCACATTTTATTAGATGCTTGAAGGGGGGCTCGAGGAGTCAAGCTCCCCACACTAGCCCCCAAATCTACAGCTACACCCCTGACCACTGAGCCATTCAACAGATCTACCAAGTGAAAACAGTTTCATTTCCCTCTGTCAACGAAGTCGAACGGGGGAGACGTATTCACTCATATCTGTTTGTCTTTACAATATCTCCAAAAGTTCTCCATGAATTTCAATTGGACTTTATGGAAGGGTAAGTCATGGGGTGAGGAAGAATTTATTAAATTTTAGGGCGGATCAAGGTATTTCTTCGATTGAGAGATTCATTCTTAATATATTACGACGATAGTCCAAATATCGAAAATTACTCTTATTCCCCCTGCATCGTAGCTATTTATGAACTGATTCTCAGTCAGCTTTTATTTGACCGAGATATGTGCTATCTGACTGCTTTTTAGTACATACTATTATAGTGGCTGACATATTAGATAATTCAGTTTATACCAGAGAAGACTGAAATGCCAGTTTTTGTAAGGCTTGAATTTTGTAGTTAAATCTAAATATCATCAATATATAAACCGAAGAGGTTTGAGTTCAAATCTATGAGCTGGTACGTAATCTTTTAGTGGGCTGTTGACTTTAGCAACTAATCCATCGGTGTATTTTTCAAATCTTAGTACTGAAGAGTGTTCATTATTTATCCTCACAGTAAGTTCGTGAATTTAAAAAAGTAGCAACGAGTGAAGAAAGTTACTTTAAACATGTTATGTATTATTGTTTTAAACTTTTATACTTATAAAACCAATGGGAGATTTTGACATATTTTCACTGGTCTCGAATTTGGTGGCATAATATCTCCCTTTTTCGTGACATTTTGGTGAAAAGTGACCGAAAGGCCTTGTTAAGGGTGACCATAAGTGGAAAAAAAAATCAAAAAATATTACCATATTGTTGCATGGTTAGCGCGGTCAATCCGAGAATTTTTAGGGGGGTATCGTTTCCATATTTTAACTTTCTTTTCCTAACTCCTCTGATATCTGGCCATGGTCCCAGCCGGCTTTTTGGATCGTTATAGTCGTTAAACAATATTGGTGGCTGTGGTCAATATGATGGTAGTAGCAGTGGTCTTCGACTATTTTTTAATCTTTTTTATTTTAACTGACTACTTCCTTTTTAGTCTCGGCTACCTGGCTTGTGTCACCTGTCTGTCGGCCAATTGTAAGACGAGGGAAGGTAGGTAATTGGTTGGTAAGTATGCAAAGTAGGTAAGGAAATGTTAATGGAAAAGGGAGGTGGGTCAGTTGGGGAGAGCCTGCCGCGGGCTATCGAGAAGCATCTTGTTCAAAAGACTTGCAAATTAATGAGATGTCTTTTTCTTATACTCCTCTCCCCTTCCCTCATGTGTGTGTGTGTGTCTATCTATCTGCCTGTCTATGTTTGTGTGTGTGTGTGTGTGTGTATAAGTGTGTATGTATGTGTGTGTGCGTGTATGCATGATTGTATGCGTGTGCATAATACCAATTTATTTATCATTGGCTTCTTGGCATTTACGTGTCTATGAGCTTGTGCGTATGGGTTCGTGTATACGTGTACAGCTATGTTTCTTGTATAGTCATGAGGGTGTGCATATTACCAATTTGTTTATAGTTGGTGTCTTGACTTGTGTGTGTGTGTGTGTGTTTGTGTGTGTGTGTATGTACGCACACGGGTTCTTGTGTGTGTGTGCCGGCGTACATAAAAACCTTCATCGACATTGAAGTATATAAATTAATCTGTATGAACATGAAGACATGTGCGAATATTGTGAGTATTCTCATATTAGCGAGATTACCTGGTGGAAAATAAATCAGGAAGGGTACCTGGTGTTGCCCTGGGTAAAATAACTGCAAGAAAAAAATAACTGTAGGAAAAAAAACCTATTTCTCAAATATATCTCTTCTTACTCGAGACAGCGGATGAAAAAATATTATTTACACATGAAAATGTAGGTGTAACCGGAAAAATATCCTAGTGTTCAAAACAAATTATGTAGTCCCTCTGTTTGATCGAACTTCTGGTCATGCAAAATTGGGTACAAATGTGGAAAGTTTACTTTTCATAGACCTTTTGATCTGAATACGTTTTGCAAGGTAGCGCAACCTTTTACAAACATGGAAAAAAATCAAGTTGGAGGTCAGCACTACCCGGGTTACAGTTCACCTCTAAAATGTAATCATTTGGCTGCAAACAGATTATAGACTACCAATGACCTCCGGTAATCTCAGAGGTTAAATTCAACCTGATACCCTCAATTTATTCAGAAATATCTAATGCTTCAGAGCTAACTCAGTATCTCACTTCATTTGGCGAGAAATTGCTCAGTTGGCTGAGAATGGTATGCTGACCTTTTCCAAGATCAACCCCACATAGCCTATGTTACAACTGTATACTTTGTGAGTCTTGCTGCCAATTATTATATGTGGGTATGTGTGTGTCTGTGTGTGTCAGAGTGCGCATATTTGTGTGTATATTCTTGTTTGAACACGTGCATGTGTGTTTTCAATATGTACATTCGAATTTATACAAATACAATAAGGTGGAAAATGTAAGTAAATACTGATTCAGCTCATTCGATGATTTCACCCACTGGTTTGTCAGCTGGTCTCAACGTTGTTTCATCATAACTATTTTGATAACAAAATTTTTAGCTATACGATAAAAAATAAAATATTTTTGGTGGATTTACGAGTCAAGTGATTTTCATAACTCGGGATTCAATCTCAAAATTCGTAAACTACAATCTACCAAATTTCACTGCCACTATTTACCATTGAAATGCCAATTAGTCAATGTCGACTGGCGAAGACGTGGTGGGAAGAAACTATGCAGTGTCAGTAGCAAACGACGCAAAGAATGATAGGAAGTAATAAGTTTAAACACTATGCTTGTATGACTGGGTCCATATTAGTTTTGAGTACTATTGATTCGCTGTTAAAGCGGTCATCTTAGGCACCGAATTTGTTTGTTTCTCTTTAGTGGTTGTTGATTCCCTTAACGTTGTTTCAGTTAAAGTCATGGTTCCAAGGTACCTTCATACGTCATCATCATGGATCAATACACTATGACAACTGCGAAGCACTCAGGAAGTCAAATTCGTACACTAATTGAAAACTGGATGGAATTTTTTTTTAACTGAGGGGAGAGAACTATTGAGTTACTAATACTGTTCATTTTTTAACCTCGTTTCTCGTGGAATGATAATAAAAAAATATCTCTCAATCAAAACCAAATTCCTGGATCCTCCCCAAAATTTAATCAATTCTTTCGTAGCCTTCATGGCCAACCCTTCCAGAAAATTTCTTTGAGATATCGTGAAGACAAATAGATGGACAGTCAGAATGACAAACCCCAGTAAATGACCCAATATTGGTCAATTTGGTCCACCAGTACCCTTCGCGACACCCATGATAGAGAGGTCCTGCGAATCCTCAGGAAGATCAATTTCCATCCACGGACGATAAAAGACTGATGATGATGATAGCTTAATGATAATTTTTTTAAAACATGTATTTTACACAACATAGTTTCCTTTTCTGTCAATGCTCTGTATCTAGTTCTGAATATTATAGCATTATTCGGCGAAAATTCCTGATCAAACTTCAGCTTATAACTGCGTGTCAGTCATATATCAGTATTGCCATCAGCTGCCTTGGCACGTTCTCCTTAATCTTGTCCGTGATATGGAATCCCCACCCCCTTTTAACGGCGATTTTATCCCCGGCGAAAGTCACTGGTTGTCAAATCTGAACATTAAGGGAACTGACAGACCCGAGAGAAGCGATGTTCTGCAAAGGAAAAACTTGATTCATATTCACTGATCTATTCGTTTGGTCATTGTGAATGCGGCGGTCACACTGTACACGAGCTCACTCAATGAAGTCTCACTGCTGAACGAGTAACCTCACAGATCTGTTGATGCACACGCATTAAGGTCCCCTCTGATTGACAAGTCAATTTCGTTCTTACCCAAAATGAATCCATTAGTTTTTGTTAACAATTTCTTGTGTTTAACTTCCAACTTACTACGCAAACACACTGACAGAGACAACTTTAAGTATACCGTTGAGTATCTAACTATCGTTGGTTTGTAAAGTTTCATAATCTATGTTTAAGTCTAAAAGATTAGAGGGCATCTTGAGATCAATAATGTAAAAAATTATTATGTATTTACTGGATGGTCAAAGCATATAAGGGTCAGTGATCTATCTTCTTTTTTTAAGTAGTGTACCAGGACTTTCAAAAGAAGATGCAGCCAGTGCATTGCTCAGGGGCTTCGAGGGCAAAATAGGACGCGAGAGAGTCAAAGGGGGCACGAATGATAAATTTCCAAGTCGATATGTGTCCGTTAATAAAATATGTTGACCCTATCGTCCATCGGCAAGTGAATATAAATGGCGTGCTAAAAGGATTATAGATGATGGCTAAAAGACGAGGAGGTTCACGTAGAGAGTGTTCTGAGACGGACGAAAACAGCTTTGCACTTGCTAATATACTTCTTCTCCTAGACGTAGAGTGTAGCTGACATTTTAATCTAAACTAACTGAAATTAGAACTCACGATCACCGTCAATAATGGAACAACCGCAGCATCAAAGTTTGAAGTTATACAAAAAAGGTTCGATCGAAGAATAAATATGGTCCGAATAAATTCTATTTATGACATCCTGGTGTTTTCCACTAAAAAGCATCGACAACAGATTAGAAAAACATTCAGAAATATCTTGATTTTGAAGAATCTAAATATTACTATTAAACCCATCAGAATAAGGCCCCAAAAAGGACAAAAGAGCTTTTTTTCCCTCCAAATCAAAAATCATTTTTAGAAGTGGTCGGAGGGTTTAATGATGCCAATTTCCAAGTCTGTAGACAAAACGGTACGGCCAGCATCGCTACAACGCACAAAAGAACGTAAACAAACACACACAGACACAGACACATACACACACCTACATATGAAAGAAAAATGTTAGAACCCTTCACCATGTTTGACGGCTAGAATTGTTCAATTAATCACTCAAAAATTCTGAGTCATTATTTATGAAACTTGGCCTCATTCACTACACTGTTCTGATATGTCAGTTGCCCATCAACACTTTCTAAGCATTTAGACAACTTATAATGGCAAAAAGAACAACCATAACATAAGGAAAATTATAAGAAAATAAGATGGCAATTTTTAGGGCAATTTGTTGTATTTTAATCATCCAAGATCATCACTAAAACAGTATTACATATCACGAAGTTAATAAATTGCATACCAATGTATCCAAATATTATTCGAAGAGGGAGCTTCCTTTTTTTCTAGTGTGCGTGGAAAAAGCTTTTATCACAAAAATAGATAAACCATAAATTTAGGAGGGGGCAACTCTTCACTGATTGCGTTTCTAATACTTCAATACAGGAAATGTAATCAGTAAAGAGTTACCTTCCCTAAACAGAGATTGTTCTCGAACTGAATAAAAATGTTCATGCTAAATTCTAAATTTGCTCCCTAGTATATGTCCGGTGGCATTCGCGCTTGTTCGTTGAATATTCGGACTTTTTAGTATTCATCGTCTAACAAAAGACGAGAAACGCTGTCAAAAGACGTCGATCAAGCGACAGTTACTATAGTATGACTAACCAGACCTGTTTATTTAAGTATGATATTCTTGTACCAACTGAAACTTTGATTCCATGCCTTTTAAATTGCCTTATGGTCCTAGAATGAAACAGCCCCAATGAAACATACAGAATATTGACAAACTCCGGTCCAAGATGGAGACTGGAGATGACTTTGTTTATTAACAACAACAACAACAACAACAACAACAACAACAACAACAACAACAATCCTCACCTAATTCAGGGGAGTAAACATTTTACCCTCTGTCTATTCTGACACCTTAAACCAAACTGAAAAAATATTTTTTCTCGTTTGAAAAAACGACCATGTGATTGGTAGGCGGCTGTCTTACTAACTGAGCCAAACTGACAAATCTCAGATATCTACGAAAATTTATGTTAGAAACACGCAAGTGCTTATTTCATCCTAATAAATGAATACATTCATACTGAAAAGAATTCCTTGTAATATACCGTACAAAAGTTGCTATAATCACCGTCAGTCGAAATAGAATGGGAGTGAAGTTTGACCCCGCGGTAGCCAGGTTTGTGGCTGATTTGTAAAGATTCATGAATATTCGAGTCACAAAGTGAGTCTCATAATGAATATGTGAGTCACAAAGATAAAAGTAGAAACTACCTTTACACAACTATATCAGCAGTTCTTGACTTCCTTCGAATCTCGCACCCCTTCGAGATCTCAAATTCTTCCCAGCACCCCTCAATATGAAGGCTAAAAATTGAACTCAAAAAAGTCAAAATTGGCAAAGTTAATATCAAAAGGTATTAATAACGAGATTTTGAAATTTATCAGGTGTTGAAATACTAATAAAACCACTCAGTGCACTGGTTGCTGCTGCTGCTGCTGCATACATCAGCAATAAAACAAGGTTTGCTTGCCACCCTCTTCACGCACCAACCAAAACTGCCTTACGCATCACTTCGGGTGCATGTACTCCAGGTTGAGATCTACTGACCTACATAATCTAACATTATTCGAATTAAGAGCTGACGTATGCTAGTCTGCGTACGAAAAAGCTTTCATATATAATTATTACTCGAGAAAAATTACTATTTGAATTTCTGTTAGATGATTTTTTGAAACTACTTAACTCGTTTCAGCGGTGAAGTCCATTGTTGCAAATGACTCGAGGGGGATATTTTTATGATCAAAATTGTTACCTTTGAGAGGGAGAGTCCATTGTTACGGACAAAAAAATCACATTTTAATTTAAATCACATATTTAAGCAGATCTTTGTAGTAATTTATTTGTGCTTCCAAGAACTGCATTTGTCGTTTCAGCAGTGACTGGGTCAGATTTATGGATAACTAAATTTCTGTCCGCTTTCTTTATAGAGGCATCTTTGCATCTCTATAAGAGGTTCGGTCGGTCGGTCGGTCGGTCGGTCGGTCTCCATATTGTTTCTCAGCTGTTTTGAATCAGATTTACTTCAAACTGAGTAGAAAAGTGTCCCTTGATAAGATGCTTCTTACCTAAAATCATCTTTAACTCAGGTTTGCGTTATCCGGCAATAATGGCGTTTGAACTCTATAGCGGACGTCCCAGTGAACTTTCGGTTCTTGTTCTTTCCTTTTCATGTTGATTGGATTGTGTAATGGTTAGCATGCTCATACGCAGAAAGCCTCAGGTTCGACTTCTGATACGAGCAGAGAGTGCAGAAAACTCATCATTTGGGACAGATCCAGGTATTTTTTGTCTGAGTGAGTGCAGTCTTTGTGATTCGTTTTGATTTATTTCGTAACTCATAATATTTTCCTCTTGCCAATCCAACACTTTTTTTATGTTGGTTGATCAATTATCTTCTTTTCGATTTATTCCTCTTACAATCTGCGAGACATTTGTTTTTACTGTAGCACGAGTGGAGACCAACTTTCTTTCTTCAGTTCGTCGGCCATTATTTGGAGATCGTGAAGGCTCTCAGCAAGAAGGACGCTATTCCTTTGTTTTCCCTGTCTAGATTTCGGAAGATCATCTCGAGGTTGTGAAGAGTTTGCTTTAGTTTATCACCTTTTTTTTATCTGAAAGGGCTACGAGTCTCCACGTAGCCTGACGAAGGAACTGCTGTGTCGGGAGATATGGTACAAGTTTCAGTCATATACGGGATGAACGCTTTCTTGTATAATAGCAATGACCTTGAGGATTTCACTTTTGCCTTATTTGCAAATAATTGTTGTTATTTTAACCAAAGAATTATCACTATTCACATAGGTGATAATTACCGTGTCTACTAAGACACCAAGTTATATCAGTATTTCAAGCCACTTCACTGTAACAGTAGTACGAATAGTTTACCTCGGTCAACGAAGTTGGGTGAGGTACATGTATTCACTTGTGTCAGTCTGCGTGTCCATACAATATCTCCAAATGTTCTCAATGAATCTCAGTCACATTTTATGGGACGGTAGGCCACAGACTAAGATAAAAATTGATTACATTCTAGAGTGGATTCGGGAATTTTCAGTCATTTCCCCTTGTATCGCACTTATATGTCTACCCGCTATCTCCAAAAGTTCTCAATCTGTTTCAATGAAACATACTGGAAGGTTAGGCTGTGGGTGACTTCCCCGAAGTTTTCCTGTGCAATATATCCAAATGTTCTCAATTAATCCAAATGACATTTTCTCGAAAGGTATGCAATGGGATGAGGCAGAACTAATAAGATTGCGAGGCGAAGCCATGAATGATTACTCTTACCTCCCCTGCATTGTATACATTCATGAACTGACTTTCATTCAGCCTTTAGTGACAATGGGGTTCTGACAAATTTCTCCAAGTTTCAAAGTTGCTTTCTTTCTAATGATGAATTCATGATGACGTGTTTTACCGTCTAAAAGAATATTATGATTGATTAATTTCTTCCTATTTGTGCAAAAATAATTGCAGGTTTTCGTTATTTTAAACTTTGATGCTCATTTTCGATTAAAGTATTATTCAAAATAAGCGTCAAGCTACGCCTTTATTATTTGAATTATGAGAATATAAGACTCTAAAAGTAATGATAACCCCGAAACTATCAACACTCGTCAGCAGTTTTAAAGTGATTCTGACTGACTAGCTCACTGGCTACGAATGTATCACGCGTACATGGTTACTGCAAAGGAGCTAGAGGGTTGATTTTTAAAACATATACCCTTTATTACTTCTAGGGTAAATTTTTTTTTTTTTCGAATTTTTGAATCCTTCCCAGGATTTTTTTTTTTTTTTTGGCAATTTACAATGTGAGCATATGTTAAATTGATCCCTTAATTTGTGTCTGTCAGCGTTTACGCTTGATTTTTGAAAAGGCTGGAGAAGTAACTTATTCATTGATCACCTCCTTTTCCATCTTTTGATCGATAACGAAGACAGCACGCTGCCAAAGGACGTTGCTCACGTGACGGTCTCCATTGCGTGACTAACCAGACCGGTTTTATATTTCCGTTCGGCAAGGTCATCTTATGAGAGCTCATGTGTCTTCAGTATGTCTGTCGGTTTGATTGATTGATCATTGGAGTCTAAATGATGCTCTTGTCGCTTCATGTTACTTTTCACGTCGTAAATTGGATTTGATGATAATTCTTGGTCTTACGAAACGGCATACGAATGCTCCCAAAAGTCATACAACAACTTCAAAGACATAGCTATGCAACGTTTTGATCGGATATTAACGCATTAATAAAGTTGAATGCCATTAGTTTATTCTCTATCAAATACCCGAACCATCGGAAATCTCTGGATATTCCTCAAAATGACATTGAGACGACATTTTTGTACGTCAGGTGCGATGTTTCAGTCGTAATTGTACGAATTCATGGTGTGCTATATC
Source organism: Thysanoteuthis rhombus (assembly GCA_963457665.1). Lineage (NCBI taxonomy): Eukaryota > Metazoa > Mollusca > Cephalopoda > Oegopsida > Thysanoteuthidae > Thysanoteuthis > Thysanoteuthis major. The sequence continues at coordinate 48,225,861 of OY735213.1, forward strand.
CTTATTAACTTCATAATAGTTGTAATTATTGGAGCCTGTGTATGACTATTCTTAGCCTTTGTATGCTGTGTTCAACTTCTATGTTTTACAACCGTAGGACCAAAGATTATTATTACCACCTACTTAAGACTTGGAATGTATCATGAACCACAATCGTCAGTGTAAACTCGTTAGGGGGTTGGCTATCAACAAGAACAGCAATCCAACTGCTTTGCACATGATGAGCTATTATATTTTACCCGCCCGATATCATTCTTTTTCACAAATGTGTTTGAGAAAGGCATGAATCCAATTTCTCCCCTGATTTAAGCTCAACATAGTCTAAAACAGAAGCAAAAGTTTGGAGCATCCAGTGAGAATCAAATTCATTGAAAGGGTAACGGTCTGGTGAGACTAGTTTGTGGTTTAAGCGGTGTTTTACAAGACCTCGTACGTGCAAACCTTCAATTTGCCGACAAACTGGGCATGCAGCCCTCCAATTCGCCGTCCAAGTGGGTGTGAAGGCAGAATAAAGAAAGCAATTTGCTGATGGAAAGATGGTTGAGTGATGCATCACCCCACCCCAACTGCCCCTTCGACACGCCTACAAAAGAATAGTTTTGTCCCGATTATTTCTTGTTTTTCATTGTGATGAATTAGTTCTAAAAGATATTTTATCAGATATCTTCATATTTCTGGATGCTCTAATCGAGGAGTAGGTAGCACAAAGAATTTAGGAGAGACGAGGGGGTTAGGTCTCCTCGTGGTCTGATATTGGGGCCGGCGTCCGAGGAGATGTGTTGGGAGATAAAGAGGGATGTGCAAAGAGAATGTAAGTCAAGTATGAACTTGGACGCAGAGATGAAACAAGGTAAAAAGAACACATACAAGGATTTGGATGGACAAATAAGACGTACATTTGATACAAGGACATTAACGACAAATAACGAATGAAATGAAGTACATATAAGGATGACATAAGTCTGATCAATCATGTAAAGGGATGAGAAGAGATAGCGAAAGGCAGGAGCTTCCCTGTCCTTGACGGCACCGGTGTCGGAGTCGAAGCGGAGTTGTCTGAACTACTTGTGAATCTGTATGGCTTGGATCGTACCAAGGTAAACGTAGAAACCGGGTTTAATGTGCGAGCCAAACTGTGCCGAGGCCAAAAGCGTAACCAGCTGAGAATGCTGGTGCTAAGGAGCATTAGACCATGTGCGTCCAGGGCTTTTATAGGGGTCGTCGGAGGAAGTGACGTTTTCGATATCTAACTAAAAGAAGGGTTTCGTATTTAATTTCTAATTTCGAATATGGGTTGCTACAGACAAAATGAACAACTGTTTCTATATAACCTGTTAGCTATTGCTATTAGGGAGTTGCTGGCAATCTAACCGTTATCTCTTAACAGCGTATCGTTCACTTTGCACTAATGCCCTTAAGAAGGGCATGAATCTACCTCCACCAGCTATGCGTGGATAGCAGGCAGTTGGAGCTTTTATCCCTGAAAGAAAGTCTGCCTAAAACTTTAGTCCTGTAAAACCCAAAAATGATAACAAAATCAATAAGTGGGTCTCCACGGATCGTCCAAGAGATAGATACATATTCATTGTCCCATATGTTGTGTCATACGGGAGCTACTGAGTCTGGGTCTAAGAATAGTTATCAACGGTATGTTTGTACGTCGCTCAGAACAACCACTAACAGAATGAGAGTGCAAATCCGAAAGCCGACTGTTCCCAAATATTTTTATGGCAAATTCAAAATGTTTCTTACAAGTAAAATTCGATTGCAAAGGTAAAATTGCCATATCATTTTTCATCATCTCTTACTAATAATACTGTTGTTACTGATACTGCTATCACGTTTAATGTTCCTATAATAACTATGCGCTGCCATCACGTATTTTGGCGATATTTCAAGATTACTTTAAATGTTCTCAAAATATCAGAAACTAGTCCTTTGATATTCTATTCAAATCACCATAAAAAGTATAAAAAAAGAACAAAAATCTGAGTTGGAGTATAAGAGGAGGGGGTCTTTTAATAGAAGTAGACTGTTAAAACTTGATGTGTAGCACAACTATTTTCTCCAGGGGTGTGGCTCAGGCCCGGGCTCCGGGCTGCTATACTGTCGGTTTATTCCCCTGAGGGGGTAGCATATCCACATAGTCAGCACACATCTGCTTCTGTCAGAGTGTTTGGGATCTTTTTTGCTGACATCCGTACTGTCATGATTACCATTCAGGGGCGGCAGAATCAATTACAGAATATTCATATCCTGTAGATTAAACACATGTCATCCTTACTGGATATTTCTGCAAAATGGGATGGCAGACCCCTATACCCGCCAAAAGCATCTGCTAGAAGAAGAAAACTCCTATCAAACCTACAACCCAGGTACCTTACTCGTATTCGTTCAACCTATATGGACAATAAAATGCAAACCCTTAGTTTAAAGGGTGGGGTCAGCCCCTTCACCTTAAAACACAATTACATAAGCTGGAAGACCCACCGTCTATGATCCAGCTGCAATGGAAAACTCTCTCAAGAATCTTTGTTTGCGAAGTAAAATCATCATATATGGAGGCATGTATATGTATATACGTAGATATATGAATAAATGTATGCATGCATTTATGTATGTGTGGGTTTGGATGTGAGTGCGATGCCGTCAATCTCATACGCAAACCATGAATCGGGTCCATCAAAAATGTTCGTAGACACGTTTTTTCACAATCTCAAAATAGTTTAGCTGTGATTCTACTTTATATATATATATATATATATATATATATATATATATATATATATATAACAAAAACCAATGCCCCTACCAAATACAGATTTAACCCTAAACACACAGACATAGGCTATCCAACAAGAATCACTAATACTGACAAAAAACAACATCCATACCCACACAAACACCAACTATAGAAATAGATACACGCATATGAACAAACATAACAAAATACTTACACTGACACTAATAATACTTACACTAACACCTATAACAGACACATATGAACAAACATAACATGAATACTCACACAAATACTAATAATACCAACACCAATAATGTGAACAGACACAGAAATATGAACAAACACAACCACAAAAACCATCACACAGATAATAGGAACAAGAACACCAGACACCATAAGGACTTCATACCTACTACCCCTCATACTCTGCAAAAGGAAAGCCCTAAGAGAAGCATCCTTCCTCAACCAATCATATTGACCCATCCAAAGCACCCTGAAGACCCAGGCAAACATCCTGACCCGCAGGTAACCCCTACATCATCTCACACACACACTCTACCAAAAAACGAGGAAACTCCCCTGCCACCGAATATGGAAGGGGGGTTAGAAAACTTGATACCAGCACTAGTAAGCAGTTTAGAAAACTTACTAAAAAATCACTACACATCATCAGAATTAAGGAAGACGCAGAAGGGAAAGTATTGAACCTGAGTAAATTTCGATTTACTAGGGACACATTCAAACTCCTTAACAAGGGCCTTAATTCCTGTCCCCGACCCCCACACTTTAACAATCACATCCTTAACAAAGATCTATAGGATTTTTTCAGAAGGATCAAACTTAGAGCCCACTTTGGAAAAACAAGCCATGATAGCGACATCCTAGATAGACTTAAAGACCCCAACAAATCTTTCATCCCAAAAAACATAGATACTACCATTCAAATTTTTGAGCTAGCAGTCAGAGAAGACATAAAAACCTACATCAACAACAACACACAACAATCCCTACCACATGATAACCTTACAACTAAGGAGCGAAAGGCCCTTAATAAACTAAAAAACAATACCAACTTGATTACCACAAGAGCAGATAAGGATGGATCCATAGTCATCTGGGGTTTAGATGAATACCTCATGGAAGCAAACTCACAATTAAGCAACACAGAATTTTTTAAAGAACTCCCTAAAGACCCCTTCAACGAATACACAAACACAATAACCCAATCCCTAACAGAATTACACAATAGCAACATGATAGATAAAAGGACACAAAATACACTGAAACCCATTTCCACAAAACCCGCAAGGTTCTACCTACTCCCCAAAATCCACAAACCAAATAACCCAGGTAGACCAGTCATCTCCTCCACGAACTGCCACACTACCAAACTATCCAAATTTGTGGATCACTACACCCAACCCTTAGCAACACAAATTAAATCATGCATACGTGACACCACAGACCTCCAAAACAAAATCAAACACATTACAGCAATCCCAGACAAAGCACTTCTAGTCAGTATGGATGTTATATCTCTATACTCCAACATCAAAAATGATGAAGGTATCCTAGCACTTACAGAAGCCCTAAACAATAGAACTTCTAAAGAACCCAGCACAATAACAATTACCACTCTTATGCACTACATTCTAACTCTAAATAGCTTCAACTTCAACAATAGACACTTCCTCCGGGTGAAAGGCTGCGCCATGGGCACAGTAGCGGCCCCATCCTATGCTAATATCTTCATGGGTAAATTTGAAGAAACCTACATTTACCCAGAGATATATAATGATTGCATTTTTTATGGTATATACATAGACGACATTTTTTTCATATATACAGGCGAAAAAGCCAAACTAGATAATTTCTTTATACATATAAACTCGGCACATGACTCTGTTAAGTTTGACTTCACGACATACACTGACTCCATAGCCTTCTTAGACACCCGCATATACATAGATGACAACAGAAACCTTCAAACTACCCTCTACGCTAAACCTACGGACACCCACAATTACCTCCACTCTAAATCAGCCCATCTCCAACACTTAAAAAGAAGCCTACCATTTTCACAAGCCCTTAGAATTAGAAGAATCTGCCCTACAAATAGTGAACTTAACAGATACAAACATAACCTAGAACAATACTTCACCCAACGAGGTTATCCGCTAGATGACACTAAAAACAAAATAAAAAAGCAACTGGAATACCCAGAGATGAAACCCTTATACTGTCCCTCAATAACAAACCTAACTGCATACCCCTTATAACAACCTTCAACAACACTCTCCCACCCTTAGCACAGATCATCAATAAGAGATGAAACATTAAAACAGATCTAAGAGAAACATTCACAGATCCATGTGTCATCGCTTACCGCAGACCCAAAAACATCAGAGACATGATTAGTAACAATAATATCATTAACAATAAAGTCGTACACAAAAATACACCAAGAACCATTAAATTCTGCATGCCTTGCAACATAAGAAACAGTCTATGTTGCAACCACCTCAAGTACACCAACACATTCACAAGCACTACCACAAAAGAGAGTTACCACATACATCACGATACCAACTGCCACAGTAAGAACATTATATACCTTCTAGAGTACAATAGATGTAAGTTTCAGTACATAGGCAAGTCCGAGTGGCAATTTAATGTTAGACTCAACAATTATAGACATAGGATTAAGTAAAAAAACAATCATGGCCCACTTCCCGTAGAACTACACTTTCGCACACCTGACCACAATTTTGCCACGGATGCTAGCTTTACCATCATAGAAAAAATAGAAAAAACTACTCCAATTGACATAACTAAAGTTCTAGAGAAACACGAAGATATGTGGATCAACAAACTCAAAACCCTATATCCTAATGGATTAAACACTAAACTGAACAACCCTCATCACACAGAACCCTAACAGACAAAACTCCTACCAATAATATCCTCACACCCACATTTAAGACACATTCAATAATGGAAGCTTCAAAGTCACCCAGACCCATAGGAAAAATTTCACCTTAGCCAGTTATAACCCCTGTCTAAATCATAGCCAACACATTTTCAATAACTTATAAGGTTAATACCTATGTAGCTCCTTGACCTCACCACCCCTCCATTTACACTATCCCTAACATACCAAAAAATCTAACTCAACATCACCCCCCCCCCTACCCTGACACACTCTGCCCCCCCCCCAGACCAACTGCTACTGCTTAACCAAAGACCTGATACCTAACTGGACATTCTCCCACTCAGCAGGAGGCCTCCAGCAACCCTGACAACACAATTTACCCATAATGCATAGCTCCTGAAAGTGGACTCTGGTTCCACATGGGAACTTTTAACACAGACTCACACAGCACACACCATTGATGATGGGAAGAATCCCGAAACATGTCTGGACAATTTACATATAAGGATTAATAAACCTCACCTCTGAACACCTTACTCCTGAGTCTGTCTCACTCTCTACAGTATACATTATATATATATATATATATATATATATATATATAGGGAACTGAAGTGACACTATCCTGCTTTTTTTTTTGTTTGTTCTCCTCTTACTGTTATTGATTTAAAAACTGTATCTATTATAATAGGAACCTATTATTCAATGGTTCCTTAATTTCTTTTAAAACTTTCTGATTCATTTCTCCTTTTCTCTTTCAAGATAGTTTTGGAATACACCCACACCTTGTACTGCACAATCACTGTCTGTAAAGACCTACAACAGTTGTGGCTCCCACAAACAGATTAGTTAAATTTACTGGTCAAGGCGTCGAGAATTTCACGGCATGGTTGTGGAAAGGTCTTAGGGGCTGGTGGTCAACGAAATTATCTTTTCTAGCGTCTGCGTCATTATGTGGAACAGACCAAACTAAGCGAAATGAAGCATGCTCTGGTATGGATATCAGAAGAAAGAACATAAGGAATAAATACAATAGAAACTCTGCACTAAATTATGCTGGCTAGCTCTGACGTTCAATATTCTTAGAGATCGAAATCGGGAAGACGTGAAACTGCAAGACAAAGCTAACCTTTTATGCACTAGCGGAACTTTAAAGTACCCCATATTTTGTCGATTAATTTGAGACCAGCGTTTCCAGGTGGCACGTGGCAGTCCAATTGTTGTTTTTTTTTCAATGACAATTGCTGTTTACTTAAATGTTTCTTCATCATTTAATGATATTTATCTTCATATCATTTATTAAAGATAAATGATTACAAAAGAGTTCACAATTTTTAAAATAAGGACGTAGTGAGTCGCAGTAGTACTCAGAATGTTAACGTGGTTTAAAGACTATCTGGGGATGGTTGTAGTGATTGAGTGAAATGTAAGAGTTCGCACTAATGAGCATTGAGCACATCCTTTATATGGTTTGAGTCTTGTATCTGAGATCTCAGATTGTGAATAATGATAATTTAAAGTTCTTTTTTTTCTGAATCTGTGCACCAGTGATATTAGGCATCCATGTTAGATTCGATTTACTCTGCAACTTTTTTACTTTTTTGTTCCGGGATAATAAGTGTCCTTTTCTGATTAATTATGAGTGAAAATTATAGAAAATGTCAATTATTTCTTCCAATTTTTTTTAGATTGGACAACGAGTGAATTCGCACATATTTGATTACACAGAAAAACAATTACATATAAAGATCACTGTCCTGGTCACAGAAATAAAGTTTCTGAGGAATAATGGTCATTTTTATACTTATATAATTAGAAAAAAGCACTTACTACACAAAAATAACAATCGCGTTACATGATTATGCAAATGAATTAATATCTGTCTTTGGAAACTTTTTTCCAAGTAAAATACTCTTGGAATTTTAAATCCAGAACGACCACCCCATCCAAGCAAAAAAACTGGATCAGGTTGTTGTAAAAAAGTATATGGTTGTAGCAAGGAACCATAGGGCGGGAATGATAACCGAAAAATAGAATAATGCCAAGAACCTACCCAGGAGATAAAGAAACTGTGGAACTTGAAGGTTAGAGCTTTGAGGAATTGGATTACGGTTAGGGTTAGGGTTAGAGTTAGTGCTGGGATCAACAAGAACACTTTCAAGTTGCTTGACATCTGAGAAGATTTGCTGGCCCTTGATACCAAGCAGCAACTACCAGACATCTGGTGTAAAGATTCAAATGCAGGAAAATATTTTTTTGAATAATGTGATTAATGATATTAGACTTTTTTTTACAATTGCCTTAAAGAACATGCAATGAATAGATATTCATTCAAATCAAATTATCCCATGACTTAGAAGATCGTTGAGATAACATTTTGAATCTTTCATAGCATTTTTTCGGGGCAATGGCGATGCCCATCTCCTCTCCAAGTAACATACAACAGGTCGTATATTAGTTACATATTACCAGCAGCAGGGAGAAATCCTTGACCTGACCGATCAAGAGAGGTGGGTTCATGCTTTTCCTAAACGCCAAGTGAGCGCAAACTATTCCAACCAGAATCTACACTCAGTTGGTCAAAATACTACTGCTACTAATATTAATTCATGTAACAATAATAATGAAGGTGCAAGTAGACTAACGGTTAGCAGTACGGAAAATGGAATAGGAGAACCGAGTTCAAAAATCTTTTCTTCTCCCAAAGTTCAGTCTGATGGAAAGCTGCCTTCCAATCAGTTGGTCTTGATTTCAAATCACGATTTTACAGTTTGGCTTAACTTCACAGCACAGACAAACATTGGAGAGTTTACCCACCCAAATTTAGTGAGTATTTTGTTTTTGAGCTAGAAAAACGAAACTAACTCCAGACTTGGACCAGAGTTTGAAAACTCCAAAATACAATTAACCTCTGGTGCTGCTTGCATCAGATTTTCCTTCGAGGGGCAGGGGGCAAATAAATCGAATGCTGCTGCATCAGTTGATTGCAAGGTAATTGAAAAGGGGTCAGACTAAGCAGACAATCAATATATCGATCAAATGGGACATTAAACATATGCAGTGGCGGTCCACTCATTAGGCAAATTTAGGCGATCGCCTAGGGCACAAATGTCAAGAAGGCGCTCACTAAATCGCAAGAATAATCCTTCTAATATAACCGAGACAGAAACTTTAAATCTCGCTTAGGACGCATGCGATAATCATTGGTCTCGCCTCGGGCGTATAAAACTCTGGATATAGAACACATATGCTGATACTGCTAATAACGAGAATAAAACTAGCATGGCACCAGAGGGATCAGGATTGAGAGTAGGTCCAAAGGTTAGATTCGATCTTTAGCCGTCGAGTTCTCGTAGCTCAGATGGTAGAGCAGCTGGTACGTTCAATCAGGCTTCTTTAGACAACATTTTTAAAATAAGATGGAGGAAAAATGATTTTAAAAATTAATGATATTGGTTCAAAATACTTCATCTAATGGAAAAAAGAATAAAAAAGGTAACGCCCTGCTTTGTAGAGGCCACAGAGGATCAGGCTGAAGAGAATGGTAAGCACCAATCAGCAACACGACAGGAATATCACCCATGTCACTTCCCCACATGCAGTGGGTGCAAAAAGTATCCGATATATTTCAAAGAGTTTTTTCCAACATCCTAAAATTGTTAGAGCTTGGAACAAAGAAAGAAAAAAAATATTGAAAAGTTATGTACCAAAATTGAAAAGATTTTTAGTCCAATTTCTGTCAATTTTGAAGATGTGTGAGTATGTTGAAATAAACTTTTAGTGATAATGTAGATACTTTTTGTACTAACAATGTATATCATCTCTACTAATGGACTGTCCCATCGCCAGATACCCTATATCACGATGGTTTACCAAAAAAGATATCAAATGAGTTTGTAAGTGAATAATTGGTCAAACCTGTCCCCCATAACTATTTTATCTGCCCATGATAGTCCACCTTTGCTCAGTTCAACCAATGAATGTAAATCGGAACAAATCGCATGCAATACAGAATTTTTTCTAAACTATTTTGGGTAGTACTTTTTCTGGTCATGTGCGCTGATCTAAGTGATGGAAACTAAACGAAGTTAGGGTAATGAATGATTAATTATTAATTCTCCGTACTCTTGGATAGCACTATGTATTGCCTGTCTCTAGATATGTCTTTAAAATCGATACCTATAATTATAACCTTGTCCAATACGTTAGAGTCGAACAATCCTCAACTACAATGGAGGGGGAAACTGAATTTCCAACAGCAGTATATAAAATCACCAACTCCGCATGTCATCTAAAGTAGCTTTTTTGATTCTCCCTTTACCCCTTAACAGAATGATGCAAATATCCCCTAATGTCTGGTATTGGCGAACAAAAACCCATTGTAGTTTATGAACATACAATCTTTGGAATTTATACAATAGAAAACATTGCAGTTATCATCTTCAGTTGTAATAGAAGTAAGAGTGGAGATTGATCCTGCAGCAATCAGGCTAGTTCTTTGAACATAACAGAGAAGAATGAGTAGAAATAGATCTGAGAGTAGATTTTTACTCGCACATCTCCGTCAAATGAAATATTTCTATCAATAGACTTGGGAAAAGGTTATCGAGAACAAATTTTGCACAAAAGATTTTATGACTGCGTTGCCTGAAAGGTCTTTTTTGTTCGCAGAAAACAATTGAAACGAATACAAGAATTCCACTGCAGTTGGGACCAGCAAAAACCCTGCTAGGATATATCTCTATCTTAATGGAGAAAAAAGCTTTTGCACAAACGAGAAATTCAGTAATGTTCTAGAGAAAGTGAAGAAACTCTTTTTCTACTTCACAGATACGCCATGAAAGATTTTCTCATTCAACACAGAAAATAGAACGAGATATATTCATTCACTTCTCAACGTGGACGTATTGTGACAAAAGGTTAAATTCGATGTGGGGTTCCGTACGTATACATGTAGACAATTACAAAAATAGCCCAGTTGCCTCAAACAGTGTCACGAAGGTCAAGGTGACCAACGACCCCATCCCTTTAATTCAATGGAGAGATGCTGTATTGGGGCATCCCAAAACTGGGCATGCCTTACCTGTTTAGGATTACAGGACGAATTAATGTCCAGATAAGCAGATGAAACTGTTGCATCTGAAATGTAATATTACAACCATTCTATAATGGTAGCATTTAATGTTTTCATCGACATACCAACATATACAATGCTTAAATATATTAGCGTGTCTCTGGATATTAGTCTCTATATAACACGAGCAAGAACCAGTCTTCTAATTCCAGTGGACCCATGTTTTGACGAAGTGGCACTTTTCTTTCAAATGAATTACATGTTGTACAGAGTTTAAAAGTAGAACCAAAATATTAATACATTAGTAGGTACATTTCAAAGACTCACAAGTGGTGATTCTATTCGGAGCTGAAAAGAAAGTGTGAGCTGGCCTTTCCACAGGAAATTATCCACATTGTATATTGTATTAGAGACCTCAACTTTCCTCATCCCTAATTACAAAACAGCGCAGTGTTTTGGAGAAAGAAAAGGAGTCAGGGAAATCATGAAATCCATTATAACACTCAAATGGCAATGGGCTGGTCATGTTACAAAAATGTCAGATAACCGACGGACATCACGACTCACAACGTGGATCCCCCAGAGATCATATACGAAACTGAGTAAGACTGCATGACGGAATAGACAAGTTCAGAAGGTATTAGCTTCGTGACGCCCATGAGAGAGAGGGGGTATGGTAAATTTCGTAGAGGTCTATGTCCAAGAACGGACGCTGGAAGGCTGATGTTGGAAGCTTTGAAAGATGTTTTGAATATTGAATTTGATGATCATCATCGTCAGTCTCTTAACGTCTGTCGTTGGACATAGACCTCCACCAGGATTCGCTACACTTCGCTATCATGGGCGTCGCGGAGCCAGTATTTTCTGAATTTGTCTAGTATTCTGCTGGCATCGGTTGTGCATGTGAACTCCTGGGAGCCATGTTGTAAGTCGTGATGTCCATCGGTTGTCTGCCATTCTTGCAACATGGTCATCCCATTGCCTTTTTTAAATGATTCAATGATGTCTCAGATTCCTGTCTTCTTCTGATATATTGTGCTTTTGCTGTCTTTATGTGAGGTTGAGCATAATTCTCTCATGTGCACGTTACATGGTCCTCTGTGGCTTTGTGTCTTGGTTAGGTTTTATGTTTTAGCTCCATATTGGGAATATTCATTGGTTGTATATCGTTCTTTTTAGGATTAATAGGATCTTCTTGTTTTTGAAGGTTGAGCTTGCTCTGCTTGCCATCCTAGAGTGATTGTCTGCTTGATTTTTTCTTCTTTTGTGGGTTTTATAGAGATTTGTTGTCCTAGGTAGATATAGTGATCTACTTCCTCCAGTTCTGCGTCTTCTGTTTTGATCTTTGTGTTCTTATTTCCGACATATTGTTGCACATGATCTTTGTTTTACTGAAGTTCATGAGCAGGCCGACTTTCTTGCTTTCTTCTCAAACTGTACCCTGCGACACAGTAGTATTCCTACCCAACAACAAAATCTTGAATATCTTGCCTAACCATTCTCTGAAGCTCAAGTATTTATGTATATAACTGATTAGGGGACTCATACTTTATGTCAGTAGTATAATAAAGTTGATAGTTGCGTGAAAATTATGCCGGATCGAATCATCCTTGAGAATCACCTTCATAACTTTTTTGGCATTCATTTATATAATTCATTATATAATTGATTAACACTTATAGGTTGAAGACATCTATTCATTGTTATTATATCGTGCAACGCAATTGCTGTTCCTGGGTAGTGAGTGAATGATACTTTCTAATTGCTTTTGTACAAAAAGTATAGAAAATGGCTATCATTTCCTTTTGTGGCCAGGATAGTGATATCTATATACTGGTGTTTTTCTTACTTTATGAGATTAGATATGTGCAAATTCGCCTGTCGTCCAATGAAAATAAGTAGATTTCGAATTATCAATGTCCTGGTCGCAGAAGCGAAGTTTGTAGGGAATAATTGACATTCTTTTTTTACTTTTTAGACATCGTCAATCAGGAAATAACACTCATTGCCCCAAAGTACAAAAAGTAACAAAAACACACCGTGTAATTCAGGCAAGGACAATCTAGCAACTACACATTCAGATAAAATAAATTCCATTTTTTATTAATCTATTTAAATCGAATCAAGGCCTTTGTTGAAAGATGTATTTAACAATAACGAGTGTTTTGAATAAAACTATTCATTGATTGTTTGCATTTGTAACCGTTAACGAACCATTGTTCTATGGAATAATAAATGCTATTAGAAGCTTTTATTACATCTAATATTATTGAATAATAACCAAGTTCTGGTGTTTTGAGTCATAGCGATTCATATCTCCCAGCTTATAAGGTGACCTCGGGATTATTTACCGGATTTTTTAGGATCAGGGCACAATGAGAAAAGCTAGTGAGCGATTAAAGAGACGATGTTTTAATACGAGTACCCCAGAGTGTATCCAAGAGAAAATTTTGGGACTGCAAAGTTTGTAAAAAATTGTGGAATTTTGAAGTAATCACGTTTGATGATTAGAGCAAGGTTGTCAAATAAGAATGATATATGGGTGTCTCTCACTGAAACAGCAGCCAGAATTAAGTAACCTATCGGAAAGAGTTAGGTTCAATCATTTTATAAAAGATAGAACATTGAATTAAGTGAAATTACTGATAGATACTACATATAATTTGATTGTTCCATGGTATCTATACCTTCTACACTGTATTCTTCATAAGAGTTATGCTTACAATGCCGGATACGCTTGGAGAAACATTTCAAGAATCCATGTTTTACTACTTCAAACATCCAAAGAATATTTACTGAACTTTTCGGCAAATGATGACATGCCCTCCCCGGAACCACCCGATTAGTTGTCCAACACTCATTGGTAATATCGGCATTTAAATGCTTACAGAAATTACCAGGTCAGGAATGGATGGATCTATTGCCTCTTAGTTACAGGGGAAATCTATGGCATAAAACCCTTCGCCAACCCAAGTCAGTCAGCCTAATCTAGTTTTAATTCTTTCCAAGGCACTGGTTCTCAACAAAGGCTACATGGCCTCCTGGTGGCTAAGTCACATTCTTGAGAGGCCACTTTAGGTCATTATATTTCAAAATAAATCTAAATAATTTCTGATAACGGCTAAAAGTGAGCCAAAGTCAAAAGGAACCAAGGACTATGGGCAAATTGACGACCACTGATCTGAGGGAATGAAATCCCTTCTAGAAGCATCATCAGACGACTCAATTTTGATATCACAACCTCACCAAAGTTTCTATCACAAGTATATTTACACATATATATGTGTGTGTGAACAATAGGTAATGAGAAAGACTCTGAAGTATAGTGCATGGATAGAAAAGCTATGTCACATAATCAAATTTAATCGAATCGTGTGTGGAGTCTATGTGTGCGAATTATTTCTTTAGGTCGGCTTCCTCTCCCGTGGATATAAAAAGAATGCCATCTATATATCTGACAAATAATATATAGTCTTTGTCTATCTCTGGGTATAGGTAGGTCTCTCTGAATTTGCCCATGAAGATGTTAGCATAGGAAGGGTCCCTACTGTACCCATTGCACAGCCTTTAATCTGGCGGAAGTGTCTATTATTGAAGATGAAGCTATTGAGTGTCAAAATGTGTTACATCTGAGTGGCAATTGTTTCAGTTTTGGGATCTTCAGTTGTTCTATTGTTAAGGGCTTCTCTGAAGGCTAGAATGCCTTCATCATGTTTAGTATTAGAGTATGGGGATTTGACGTCCAAGATGAGTGAAATTGTTTTGTCTGAGATTGTTTTGATGTACTTGATTTTGTTTAAACAGTACGTAGTGTCTCGTGTGCAGGATTTAATTTGCTTTGCTAAGGGTTGGGTGTGGTGATCTACATATTTTGATAGATTGGTGAGGCGGTTAGTTGGGGAAATGACTGGTCTACCTGGGTTATTTAGTTTATGGATTTTGGGAAGTAGGTAGAATCTAGCAGGTTTTGGGAAAGTGGGTTTAAGTGTTCTTTTTTCCATAGTACTGTTATTGTACATATCTGTTAGGGAATGGGTTATTATGCTTTGGTATTCACTGGAAAGATAATTAGGGATTTCTTTGTAAAATTCTGTGTTATTTAGTTGTGTGTTCGCTCCTAAGAGATATTCATCCAACCCCCAAATAAATATAGTTCCCCCTGATCTGCTCTAGTGATTTGTGGATAACTCTCGTTCTATAGAGGTGAGATTATAATGTGGTAAGAGTTGATTATTGCAGTTGTTAATGTAAGCTTCAATGTTTTCTCCAAGTGCTGGTTCGAATGTTTGGATAGTGATGTCAATGTTCTTAAAGGGTGAAAGATTTGTTGGAGTATTTGAGTCTATCTAGGATATCGCTTTCACAGTTCAATTTGCCAAAGTGAACTTTTAGTTTAATTCTTCTAAAGAAGTCATCAAAGTCCTTGTTCAAGATTATTGTTGAAGTGCAAGGGGTGGAGCAGAAATTTAGGCCCATATTCAGGAGTTTAAAGGTATCTCTAGTGAATCTAAATTCACTTACGTTAATCACTTTGCCTTCGGGGTCTTCTTTGATTCTAATGAAGGGTTTTAAAATGTTAACTAAGTCTTCTAAAATTATCGTTAGAGATGTTTTTTGTGTAGTGGTTGGGGGTTTCCTCGTTTTTTGCTCGTGTATGTATGTGTGTGTGTGTTAATGGAAAGGTTACCTTCAGGTCAAGGTATTGGGTTGTGTCTTTTGGATATTTTGGATGGGTCAGTGTGTAGGGGTGAGGAGGGATATTTTCCTTGAGGACTTCATTTTGGAGAACTTGAGGAGTGATGGCTGGGTTGTCTTTGTGGTGTCAAGTGTTCTTGTTATTTCCGTTCGTGCAATAAAGTAAGTTGTATTTGTTCCTATTATTGGTGTTGGTGTTAGTGTTGATATGTATGTTATTCTTGTTGTTGGTGGTGATTCTTGTACGATTAATATCATCTGTATGTATTTAGTTGATCCTATACCTAATACATAGAGAAAATATTAATCGTACTAGAATCACCAACACCAAAAGAGAAAAAATTGATATAAAAAAAGATTCAGATTTCCTGGTGATGTGATTTCCAAGAGATGCATATAACGTTCGGCAAGACACGTTAAGCGTTTGCTAAGTTTAAAGATGAACAACTTGAATAATTTGTTCCAATACCACAAAATTTTGAGTAACACCATATATATATTTATATATATATATATATGTATATATTATTTTAGTTGTGATCATTTCTCCTAAAATTATGAGTAAGAGTGCTCAGTGACTCTTTTATAGTAAAAAATGAGTTTTGAAATAGATTTTGTCAGAGAAAATATAGCAAAAGACAGAAAAAACTTAGAAAAAAACTTGGTACCGTATTTCGATGTATGTCTGACAAAACTCATCGGGAGTAACGGATTGTGCTGTACCTGGTTTTGGTTCATTGAAATTGAGTTATTTTAGCCGAAACGGAATCGGCATAATGTTTTCTTCGTGTTTCATAATTTGGTGGGTCATTGTGTTTATGTGGTGGTAACGAAGAACATCTGATCTTTGTTTTTCGATGAACCAACATCGGAGACAATTCAATCCATTCTTCAAAGTGTCTTTAAAGTGACTATACATTTTTTTCAGTTTTTTTTTTCCAAATTTCTGTCCAATCTCAGTCAAATGGATATCAATCGATTTCTCCATATATATATATATATATATATATATATATATATATATATATATATATATATATATATAAATTTATTTTCTACACTTAAGCTCTACATATATCTAACGCCAGGAAAGGAGAGCAATAAAGTTTATATAACAAGATCAACTTATCTTCATGAACTCGTTGCAAAAATACTTGCTGATGTGAGGAATACCTGTGTCAATAGTTGGCCGGGCTGAAAAGCTATAGATAAGTTGGCTGACTGAGAGAAGTCTACCAAAGTAATTGGTCTTATTTTATCTTGTCAAAATTTTCAAACATTTTAGTTTGATTTTCAAACGTTTTTACCCGTTGTTTTGGTAAAAATGCTTTTAAAAATAAGTGTACAGTAACTTTTGAGGCAATATATATATATAAATATATATGCATGTTTGTGTACGGGTGTAAGTATGTACATAAACGGGAAGTGTATATATATATATATATATATATATATATATATATATATATATATATATATATACGTGTGTGTGTGTATGCATATACATGTGTATATATATGAATATATGTTTGTTCACTTGTGCGCAAATATATATACATATATATGTGTGTGTGTGTGTGTGTGTGTGTGTGTGTGTATAAAGAGAGAGAGGGGAGAGTGAAGAAGCGAGAGAGAATGAGAATAAAAATTTGACATTACTTTCCATCTATTCTTTATTTTGTCCGTCAGCTGTTGTCTGGGTTCAATTTGGCACCAAAGCCATTAGACGCCGTATGCCACAAGAACCACTTGAGGACCAGCGGTCAAGTTTCCAGAACCATTCATCGACCGTGATGACTAATACTGTCCGCAGGCCAACATACTTCTCGTCGGGTCGGACTGAAAGTTTCAAATCACGAATTGATTGTATTTTATTGCTTTTTTCACGTAACCTGAAAATGAAGTTAAATGCAGAATTTTATTGAATCTCATAAAGTACTTCTCTCCCTCCAACAATAGATTTATTATTTGTTAATAAAATGTAATTTTTCGACGTTGATAAAAATTCCGATAAGCTGGGTTGTAAGTGAATATGTGTGTTTTCAATTCAACTAAACGTTGAAACTAAATTTTTTTTTCTTTTTTTTTTTTTTTCGGACCTATTCTATAACTCCTGACAAGCACAGATCTAGCAGGGTCCAGGGAGTCTCGAAATCCTGGATCAGCCCACCCTCCCCCAGAACAGGGTTTATCACCAAAAATCTCTCTTTCTATATGCTTGCACAGAAAACAAGTTGTACAAATGTCTTTTGCTGTAAATGAATTTTAGAAGTACAGCTCGTTGCTCCTGACAGGCCTGGTCGGATTTTTATGAGTCCCGAAGCACTAGGGTCAGTTCTATTCAATCTTTATTATATGACGGCACACACACACACACACACACACACACACACACACACACACATATATATATATATATATATATATATATATATATATGACGTGGCACATCAACTTTACTCCACTGAAATATGAAAATATACTTTACTTTTTGACCACCATCCTGTTTACACATAGCAGTAGGCTTTGTAGTAGAAAGAGTGTACAGCAAAAAAATGAAATGAATTAGACGGAAACATTTCTGAACTCAATGATTGGAGATCTTACACCAGAATACTGATATATGTTCTCATCAACACATTTTCCTCCCATGCTGTTAAAGATTGATATTTCAAAAATATCTTGAGATAAAACCACTTGGTTGTCAACTCAGTTGTGGAAGCAAGGCAGATATAATGTTACATTATGTAATGTGACCAAGCTGTTTTTTATAGTGCTTATACATAGAAGCTTAAGCGCATATATATATATATATATATATATATATATATATATATATATATATATAATCTGATAGAATAACAGCTCTGAACACAAAATATCTCAAAATTTCATGGTGTCACTTTATTTGCTTATTTTCTAATATCTGTCAGTGTTTTCCGTTTTACATATACTTTGATATTATTGTACAATGTGTAAATTGCCTCTTGTTGGAAGCATCATTTGTTTTCCATGTAAGTGTTTCGGGGATTTTAGAAACAATACAGTTATATTAACGTGGCACCCCAGCAGTATTGATCAAACACAGCATTTCTTATATATATATATATATATGCGTGTGGTTTTGTGTGTGATTTTGATCTTCCAAGGAGAAATATCTTTGTCAGAGATGAATGAGTCAAAAGATACTTGAACCCATTCGGAAACGTTTGTTTGCTGGAGTATCCTCAAAGAAATCTACTATCCTTATCATTGGCGGTGCCAGCTGGTCTGGTCTCAGATTCTACGACCTGACAGGTCGGGTGCTCAGTTTGACAAATGCTTTTTCGCATGAGAGTGTTTGCGTGGTTGTCACGTGATACCGTGTGGCCAATCAGCCTGAGGTGATGTTGGCTAAATGAGTTTCAAAAATATTAAATTTTCAGAGAGTTGGGGAAAATGCTTTCGAGGAGTCAACATTGATTATCTTTTGGAGGCATTGGTCCCCAGTCTGGGACGAAAGTAAATTAGCCATGTGTAATGAAGCGGTCAACGGAAGAAACGGAGTATAAGAGGAGGAGATAAAAGATTAGGATAGCAGCAAAAGGGAAAAGTCTATGTCCATCTATTTTAAAAAATTGATAATAATAATAATAATAATAATAATAATAATAATAATAATAATAGGAGACTTATTGTCACTCAGCCTTTAGCGTTGACCACTGGGCAACCGGTGTGAAACTGTAAATTGCAGTATCAAAGTGACCAATGAGTACTAGGAGAGAAGGGCTGGAGACTTGAAGAGACTTGCTGTCACTCAAACTCCAGCGGTTACCACCAGGCAACTGGTGTGAGATTGCTAATAATAATAATAATAATAATAATAATAATAATAATAATAATAATAATGGATGCTTAGAGCTTGTGGAGCTCTGAGGTTACTCCTGAATGACATCAGTTTTAACCAATCCGCCGAGATCTGGTGTTACCTCAAAGCACCAAGAACCAAATTGACAATACAAGCAAATCAATTTACCGCAAAAAATGAGGCACAAATTTGAGATCTGTGTGTCATAACCGGCAGGTGTTTTCTTATTGGCCATCAGGAGGGACCCGGTCGTCGTTCCGTGACTGCTGGCCAAACCTCTGGCTTATGTACCCTTAATGACCTTCAGGAGGGACAAAGTCCTTATCAATTTACTGATGGTAACCTGGAGGGACTCAGCCGTCACCGAGCGACTGGTAGCCAGAATAAGAAAAGAAAATGAACAAGAGAGGACAGCAGGTTAGTAATGTATTGTTACTTCAAAAGCGAACCGTTAGTGCGGTGATATAGGGAATGCATGCCGAAAATATGGAGGAAAAATCCACCGTGGAGGTGTCAAACCAGCGCCTCACTGACCAAGTGAAACAAACTCTGGAAAAAATGTCTCTCAGAGATAGAACTACGAAAGATCTGCAATAGAACAGAAAAAGAAGAAAGTGGTTTACCCGAAGAGGAACCTCTCAACACAACCAACATAATGAATGATGAAATTTGAACAAACCCTAACAGGAAGAAAATACCTGAACAGAGGCATACACCAGAAAAAGACACTAACACACTAGCGAAAGAAGAAGAGTAAGTTCAGATAATAACTTTAAAAGAAACAATACAATAAGAAAAAAGATGACTACCAACTCTTAGGACAGTAAGAAACAAAAAGAATTTACGGAACATGCTAACCCCCTCCTACAGTACATCGAAACAAACAACGTAATTGAACTCAAGAACCTAATCTACGTAGGAGCGAAAATGGTAACGGAACTCTTTACAATACAAGAAGAACCCCAAATAACAGGGGAAAAAACTTAACTGAGAAACAAGATTAGAAAGACAAACCTCCCAACTTCTGAGGGACGAAGTACTACTGGAAAATGCACCATACGTGAACAGATCATGTGTGAGACTATGGGACAAATACCAAAAAAAGACAAAAAGGTGTCCCCATGGCAATGGAAGAGTTACGTCAGAGAAGACTAGCCAAAGAAGTGAGACTGAAAAGAAGAAAAGACACAACGAAAGCTTGGAATGGTTATATAGCATGATAAAAGAACCCCTGGACATAGATGACCAGGAACCAGTAGTACTGAATGAAACCACATTGAAACGCACTTTCAAAAAAGTAGCCAAATGGAAAGCATCTAGACTTGATTGGATCTACGGATATTGGTTTAAGAAATTTACCATACAACGCAACATGTTCATCCATCAACTCCAAAGTTGCCAAAATGAAGGCAAGGTCCCAGAATGGATGACCCGAGGCAGAACCACCCTCATTCGAAAGTACACTGAAAAAGAAAAAAAAAAGGAATCAGGTAAGCAATTATAGACCAATCACGTGCCTACTACTGACTTTACGCGATAAAACAGGAAGAAATGAAGGAGAAAATAAGAAGAGAATATCTTGGCAGAATAAGGAAAATATTAGAGACCAAATTGAATTGCAGAATAAAATGAATGAACGCACATGTGGTATCATCAGTAAGTTACACAGAACCATCTCTTGGATAGACAAAGGTCATAACTCCAGTCAATAGACCGTCGAACAAAAAAGCCCATGACAATGCACAAGGCCTTACATCCCAGAGATGACACGGATAGACCGAACATGAAGAGGAAAGAAGGTGGCAGAGGATTCATCAGCATAGAAGACCGTATCCAGATGGCCAGAACAGGTCTAGAAAAGTGTGTGCATACAAACAGGCAAAACATCATGAAGAGCGACCGAACAACAACAAAAAAATAGTAAACCAAGGAGCAGCACAGCTATACGGAAAATTCAAATGACAGATACAAGACATGGCGGACGAGAGATCATGAATATGGCTACGAAAAGGAAACCTGAAGAGAAAAACAGAATTACTCATCAAAACAATAACATAAAAACAAACCATATCAAAGCAGGAATCGACAAAACGTCAAAAAACAGCAAATACTGTCTAAACTAGTGAATGTAATCAACTAGTCCAGAAAGAGTACAAACACGGGTACGATGGAGTAGCAACAGTGATACACTAGGAACTGAACAAACAAATGAGGTTTAACCATGCAGTTCCAGCACAAACCGGAGACAGCCCTAGGGAATGGAAGTCATAAATTGACATCCAAACTGACCACCCTATTCAAGCGAGAAGATCGGGCCCAGTAATCGTGGACAAGAAGAGGAGAGACTTGGTCGTCTCTACAGACCAGAGTATGTAGGAAAGAGAGTGAAAAGCTGGGAAAATAGCAGGACCTGGCAAGATGTGGCACATGAAAGTCAGGGTAGTACCAGGAATGGTAGGTGCACTCAGAACTGTACCAAATACCCTGAAAGCGAAACTGGAAGAACTGAGAGGGAGGATTGAGACTATACAGACCACAGCACTGCTGGGGACTGTGCTGATACTGAGGAGAGTGCTACGATCTACGATCCCCAGCTGTTAGCAGTGGCCTAAAAGGAAGAAGAGGAGAGAGAAAAAATACAAACATCACAAATGATGGTTGAGGTATGAACCATAGCACTGTTTTGATAGGTGTGGGAGATATGAGAGGAGGACTGAAGGCCCAAGGAGACTTACTGTCACCCAATTGGTGTGGAACAGTAAACCACAACACTACTGTGTACTGGGACAATATAGAGAGGAAGGCTGGAGACCTTAGGAGACTTCCTGTCACTCAATCTCCAGCTGTGACCACCAGGCAAAGGGTATGAAAATGCGAAATAATAATAATAATAATAATAATACACATGAAAAGGCATTACTTTTCTATACTATAGGACAACTCAATCTCGACGGGATGGGGAGAATTGTAAATTTAATTTTGAATTTTAAAATTAATTCCACTTACCCACGTGCAGGTCCCAAAACAACAAACTACTTTTTTTACCTTGGCAGTGGTCATTTCATCTAAGTCGAAAAATTCTCAAAATCACAAAGAAAACCATCTCAGAAGTAAAAAATATCATCAAAATATCAAAAATCACCAGGCAACTGGTGTGAGATTGCAAATAATAATAATAATAATAATAATAATAATAATAATAATAATAATAATAATAATAATAATAATAATAATGATGATAGGCTGGAGACTTGAGGAGATTTACTGTCTCTCAAACTCCAGCGGTTACCACCAGGCAACTGGTGTGAGATTGCAAATAATAATAATAATAATAATAATACATTTTAGTAATACAGTTTCTTTCAGATTTTGAGCATGCTGTCGATCTAAAATGATATCTGGCTGCACTTTGCTGCTGAAAAAGAAGGAATGTGTGGCAACAGCTCCGTTAAGTGTCTTCAGAAAGTTCAAAGAAGTACCCACGATTTTTATTCCGGGAAACTTAAGGTAAATAAAATGATTCTTCGTTCACAATAAGCCGACTCGATTGCAATTATTCGCAAGCACATGTGCATGTAAGCATCTCTATCGACAACGGGGAAAACAGTACTGACGGCGGAGTTATGCAGTTTTAGACCAAACACCGTAGGTATGCATAGTTTGGGTCTTTCGCCATTCCTTTTCTCTCTCCCCATCCGATTTTCGATTTGTTTTTAATCACTAACGGTCTTGCCTCCATGTCTCTGAAGGGTGCACATGAAATATGCACCACTGCGGCGCTTCAATACAATAACACCTGTACTGAACACGCTCAAAACTCCAAAATAAAGGTCGCAGAATATTTGCGATATTGTTACAGAATACTATTGTGCCGTGGCATACAGTGTCGACTCATTATTGGGTCACAATAAAGAGCGAGGAAAATAATGGTCGCGATGAAATAATTCTGATCTGAAATATGAATATATCTTATTACTACCCCTTTCGTTAAAATTTATTTGCTTAACTATTAAATCATAACAATAGCATGGGCATAGTTGAAAAACGGCTACTGAGTGAGACAGACAGACGGACATAAACAGAGGGGGAATGAGAGGGATGGTAAGCAAAATATCATTCATATGCATACTGCACCACGAGTACTTTCCACACACCCACGCCTTCGAAACGAACATCAATTATATCTTTTTAAGAGTTTATATTAAGGTGTTCGGAAAGTAATTATATATTTCACTACCGCAAATTATAAGCCAACCCTGGCAGGATCCGGGTTGAATGGTATAAAATGATGTCTTGATTTAGTTCATCCTGCTTCGTATCTGGCAGAGTGTCGTTTATCGTGTATTGCAAAGTTTAACAGAACACTTGGGAACAAAGAAGTAGTAAAAGGTCTTTCAAGCTGTTTTCCAGAAAAGAACGCTGAATCTTTTCGTAGAGGAATCAAAAATTTGTCTCCCTGCTGGGCTTCTCTCATTGATAATGATGGTTATTACATTATTGATGAATAGTATTTAATCAAACTTCACTTGCATTCGTGTTTATCTCCTTTCAGAAAATATGTAATTACTTTCCGAACACTCTCATTCTTTTTGTCATTTTAGAAGTCTAAATCCAGCCAGACTTGTAGTGTATAGCAAAGTTTAACAGAACATTCAGGAACAAAGTTGAAAAAAGTCTTTCAAGATTTTTTTCAAAAAAGACCGCAGAATCTTTTCGTCGAGGGATCGAAAATTTGTCTCAACATGCACATGTGAACAATTAATTTGTATATGTATATATGCTGGCATGTATTTATCATACTAGTAATTGTATTACGTTTCTGTTCATGCAAGAAGAGGGTTCCAGTACTAAGCATTGTGCCAGTCAGTCACGGCGTTATCGCATGGATTTAAACTGGGACGCTATCCGACAATTTTGAAGAAACCTGAGCTAACAATTAACATAATACAAAACTGAGGTATTTTGTTTCATTTATCATGCATATCCTTATCAAACAACTACATTCTCAAAGTCTACGTGTAAATATGAAGTCACAAAAACAGAAGTTAATATACAAGGCTTCATACAAGAATACTAAGTGATCAGGCCAAAAGACTAGATTGGTGGTGAACGCTCCAAAGTAAGGACGAACAGGTTGGACAAGTAACGACGTGCGCCCTGTTCAGTGACTTTCATTACATAGGTTGTTTTCCGCACAATTCAATAGTAGAGCGTTCCTTCCATAAGCTTTCGCAAGTCAAAATGGTGTAAAGCGGAAACGCAATTACCATTAAATCTAATGAGAAAAAATTTTGAGCATTCGCCAACCAAAACTCAGTTAGGATGGTAATTTAAGCTAAGTTGTCGAAAGTTGGCATGGTGGGACTAACAGGGGAGTTGTTGGGGGATAGGAAAAGAATACACGTTATCTCCATAACGGCTGCTAAATATAGCTGGACGCTATATTTGCTTTCCACCTTTCTCTCGTAAAACCAAAAAGGTGGTGTGAAATGAGGTTTCAAAAGATATCAATATTTGATATCTATAATCAATTTATATCAAATATGCCTTTGATTCGATTATCTAATCTATATTATAATAAGCAACGTGTCCGTCCATCTATCATATCTCTCTATGTTCTAATAGGCAAACTCTCCGTCCGCCTGTCACACTTTTTTATATCATAATATGAGTCGTCCTTCTGTCACGTTTATTTTTTAATTACGTTGAAAACAGTGGGGGTAAAGGAGAGGTTCTGAGAATGGAATCGCTGACCAGAGACTTGAAGGAAGTGGGAAGAGAGAGAAGCAAGATGAAGGGTAGGGCGTGAAATGATTGATATTTTTCAATAAAGAAAAACAACTGATCCTGGGCGTCTAGAAAAGAAGAAAGACGCGAAAGTAAAATGGAATGGAATCGAACTTACTTTCGAGTGTCTGTGAGATTTTGTCAA
Source organism: Thysanoteuthis rhombus (assembly GCA_963457665.1). Taxonomy (NCBI): domain Eukaryota; kingdom Metazoa; phylum Mollusca; class Cephalopoda; order Oegopsida; family Thysanoteuthidae; genus Thysanoteuthis; species Thysanoteuthis major. The sequence continues at coordinate 48,251,084 of OY735213.1, forward strand.
GAGCCTGGGATGGTCGCTACAGCCGGCTATCCCGGTGCGTTTGTTTTTATTTTTTCTTTTGATGTTCTCTCAGACACTACAGCGTTTGATTTCCTCCCCTATGTACACTATCAAAAAAAGCAACGGGTAATTTACCAGTTTTTGTGTCGTCGCAGGAGCGTAGCTGAGGGGGTATTTTAAATAACGATTCTCACTAAATGTCTGAGGGGATCCATCAAGGAGTCAAACCCCCCCCCCCCAAGCCTCCAATGCTCAAGCTACGCCCGTATGTTGTCAACATCAGAGAAAATACGCTGAGGGGGGTAAAACGTCTGGTTAAATTTTTGGAAGATTTTTTTTTTTAACTTGCTATCGTCAGTACCTAATCAATATCAATTTGTATTCAGAACAGTTTGTGTTAAGCACGTCATTAAAAAGTATTTTGGCAACTGTCATTTGACGTTTCCTGGTTAAATAAATATTTCCTGTTTGTACATTTGGCAAACATTCTCAGTTTATTTCTTCCCGAACGAAGAAAGCTTGATTATTTTTAAAATGTTTGATCTAACTATCAAAATGTTGGCAGTTTACGAAATAAACATTGTTACATGTTAAATCTCCATGAAGAACCTTTCAAATTTCTTCCTTTGTAAAATCATTGTAAATGTGCCTGTCGGTCATTGATTTCGTTATTATCAACGTTGTGTAGGCGATTAAATAGAGTGAATAAAGAGGTACAGACCAAAATAATTGCTATGGGAGGATATTAAGATTTGAAAGATAAATACTTGCCGACGAATTCTTCTGTTGATAGCCAACGTTTAGAGATACACACACACATACTTATATATATATATATATATATATATATATATATATATATATATATATATATATATATATATATATATATATATATAACGCAATGTATACACATGTACAGATATACTTCATTTTACGAACTCCCGGTTTTGTGAACGTCAAAATAAGATTTTAAATTCAATGGAAATTATATGAAATCTTATTTTTGTTCAATTTGATCACAGTTAAAAGATTCTTCACGAATGAAAAGTAAAGAGTTTTGTATAAGTGTCTGCCGATGGAGGATACATTGTTTTCTAAGAATAATTATACCTCAGTTTACGAAATCCCTCTTTACGAACTATCATTGGAAACAAATTAGTTCGTAAAGGCGAGGTATACTTGTACATACATATACATATATATTGATGTGCAATACTATTCAATGAACGCACAGATACTACTCTCTAGTTGTAGACGGAGGTGTTAATGTGCTATACTTTGATCTTAGGCATGGCACACAGACACTGTAGTATAATCTTAGACAGAAGTTTCAGGAAGCGACATTTTGATCCGAGGCAGAGTTCAAAGAAACTTTGACCCAAAGTAGAGAAGCTGATCTATACGTATATAATCCAATCGTTTTGACGGGTACTATGCTGATAGAAATATAATCAGCATTTTGTTAAGTATTTAATGTCTATTTCAATACATGTGGTCAATCGCCGATGACAAAACTGAGTTTTAAGTAGTTACATACGTACAAGCATTACCTTAATCGTGCAGTTTCGATTTGGGTGGGTTTCGATGCAGCGTGTTTAAGGTAATACAGTACAAATTAAGGTAACTAAATATAAGCTAAAAAACATGTTGAATCATAAGAAGACATAGAACAGAGTGCTTTCCACCAGTACCAATCAATCGCACTAATAAAGGTATACCTTTACAATCTGTTCAAGGAATCGTACAGAAATTCATTATGCCTGTTTTCTTGGAGCAGTCTTATTCTACGTCAAACTGATAAATCCAGCCGATAGAGTCTGGTGTTGCAAAACACTATTGGGTCATACTAACTGATTTTGGGTGATGTCTCATTTCCAGAACCATACCTGACGCCAGACATTGGATCGTATACCACATTCTGATTCATACTTGACGCCAGATATTGGATCAGGTATGGTTTTGTGGCTAAAATACAGCTTTGATTGATACAATTCCAAGAAATAATTGCTTTGATTATCATGATTTCTGTATTTTAAATTCAAGATAAAAAACGACCTGCAAATTGTTCCATTTTATCAGTCGCAGTACTAGGTCCAACTGCTCCCCACGCCCTACAAATAGTTAAATTTGCGCTCCACACAAAAGTAAAAGGTTTAAACGGTTATGTTTTGGATTTGAGATTTTAACGTTTTGATTTTTTTTCTGTTACACTCAAGCTCGTTCTTTTAATTGTATTGAAAACAAAATATAAAACAGTTTTACAAAATGAAGATGAATGAGGTCTATTAAATGTAAGCTTGTAAATTTTCTCGGCGTAAAGTTACTTCAATTCTATATCTCCAACTTTGAAACTCTTTCGAGGCATTGCAGCGGTGAACAAGTCGATTAGCTGGTTGAAGTAAATTTTAACAGTTGTCCCCCTTTTCTCTTCTTAGAACAGGAAGTCCTGAAACTTGCTTTTATTACATTGAGCTTTTGATTGAGCGTTCGATCAAGTTGAGCTTTGAAAATGATCCCTCAGTTGCAATAGTTGTAACGGGCAGGACTGAAAACAATATATAAGGTGTATAAACTTCTAGGATGCAAGCAGAGAAACTCAAATCATTGTTATATTCATCACTCATAAGTTTTCATAAATTGTAAAGTTCATCATCGTCAACTTTTTCCAAAACTTTGCGGCTTAGGACATTGAAATTTTGAGCAACGCACCGGAAGAATTCAAAATGTTCCCGTAACCAAGAAAATATAAAGTTCTCTACCGAAAACCTCTGATTCTAAACGCTTTCACCGTTTTCAATTCTTCCATCTTGACTTACTTAATCATAGTGTTTTTGTTTTGTTTTTTTACTCAACAAATACTCTCCTCTTGAAAAATAGTTCTTACTGCCCATGACTGAGCCAGTTGTATTGCAGAAGTCTTGATAGCTTCAAAATATTCTTGTTTACGTTTCTTACGTGGGTCTCTGCCTTTTTCATGTCGGCAGACCCAGTCTGGGGATGTTTGCTTAGTGGAGTTATGAACAGAAGCGTCTGAGAAGATATAACAATAATTATTATGAAAGTTAAGTTTGAGAGTTTACTTCTAAGTCTTTCAACCTTCACGCTTACATTCCTCGATTTCGAAATTTTGTATGGACTAATTTGTAACCCTGTTATCACAAACATTATTCTTTCATGTGCACGTTGCATGGTTCTCAGCTTACGGGTCTGTTTCTTGGTTAAGTTCCATGTTTCAGCTCCATAAGTGACTATTGGGAGGATGCATTGGTTATACACCCTTCTCTTTAGGATTAATGGGATCTTATTAGAATAATGCTGGGCCTCACATGGAGAGACCACAAAACAGCACAACACATCCGGGAAAAGACAAGAGTTAGAGACATCATAGAATCCATAAAAAATCTCAAATGGCGGTGGGCTGGCCATGTTGCAAGAATGGCTGACAATCGATGGACATCACGACTCACAACATGGATTCCCCGAGACCATATGCGCAACCGAGGTCGGCAAAATATTAGATGGAGAGATGAACTAGACAAGTTCAGGAAGTACTGGCTCCGTGACGCCCATGATAGAGAGGTGTGGCGAATCCTGGGGAAGGTCTATGTCCAACGACGGACGCTAAAAGACTGATGATGATATCACAAACATGAACCCTCAACGTAAGTTCTTTGAAAAAATTGATGGATAATGAATTCCTATGCATACATGCCTACTGTGGCTGCAGCAAGGGAAGGAACGAAAGGTTCATGGCGGAATTCAAATCGAAACCTTATTTTTCTTTGACCAACTGACTAATACATCGATAACCTTCATTTGGAAACAAACTAAATCTTCACCCAGAGAAAGAGAGAGAGGGGGAGACAGAGAGGGGAGAGGGGACAGAGACCAGAGATATATGTATACTTCACATATGCTCACGCAAAAAGTATCATCAGAAAAAGAAAGATATCCAAAAATTAAATAGAATATTTAAGAATAAAATGAAATATTCGATTAAAGAGTCCTCATCAATTTCGTAACAATTTTTTTGATGGCCTGGTGCGTATAATTTTGATGATGGAGTTCTAGATGGCCGACGAATACTTACAATGCCCATTACTCGATCATTAATCACCATACGCATTTTTCCAATGGTTCGTGTAATCATTATCATCATCATCATCATCAGTCTTTTAACCCCTGGACCGACCTCAAAATTTAGTTACTTCTTCCTAACCCCGTGCATCATCCTTCCACAAAAGTCATTGAAATTTAACGTGAATATTGTAGATATCGTATAGACTGGCAGGAGCGAATGCAGAATTGTCTTTTTTAATTTCTTCTTATTTTTTTTCTCCTTAATACGTTTCTGTATTCAATCCTCTCGCACAATATATCTGGAATATTGTAAAAGGGTTGGTGGTGGGGTAAGAAAGAAGTGAAAAAATTGAGGGGTTTCCTGTAATTTGTCTTCATAGAGCGCTTTGCTGAAGGAGAACATCTGTAACTCATGAAGTATGTCTGTAGAAAGGGTTTTGTATATCATCTTGAAAAGTATACCTTTCCAGAGGTCAGATTTTGATAAAATTTTTATGTGCTATAAAGCATACTTGATACTACAAAAAACATTGAAGAAACTTGGCTAGAGTGAATAATTAACGCATGATGGGCATTAAAATCATTTAGCGGTCATCTTGGACGCTATCTCAAAAATTACTCACACTGGACCATAGAAAACATTTGCGACATATTGTCACTTATATCGAAGATTCATAAAAAAAAACCCTTACTTGACGCTTCTGATAAAAAGTTCCCTCGAGACCACATTAGAATTACATTCCAGCCCTCACTAATCATTTTTTTGAGTGCTTTGATTACTTTACCGTGTCTAAAACTAAGATTTGTTAAAGTTTCGTCCCTTGACGACCATTGGGTTTGACATAAACATCTGAGAGTCCTCGATGAAATGTCTTTTTCGATTAGCGATAATCACCTCCTAACACTAAGGTTGAAATAATTCACAAGCAATCAATGGTATCAAAGAAAAATCGGTGACTCCAGCAATTTCTCTTACAACATAATTCCCTGCAAGATTAAAATTATGTACTGTACCATGAATGTATTTTGCACTTTTTCTTGCCGCACAAGTTTTACCTGCAGATCATTATAAACACCTACCATTATGCTAGCGCCGTCGTACCCCAGTCACCAACACCTTTTAATATCAATTTTGTGTTTGATTTTTCTTTCAAAAAATTGATTTTACTAATTTTAAGTCCAGTTGCAGTGTGGTCACGTACAACATGAACTTCTAGAAATAGCTCCAATACTGGTTTCTGATTTCTGTTGAACTATCAGAAACACTGTTAAAAGAAAATCGAATAAATGAATAAAAGTTCTGGAAAATTATGCTAAAATGATTATGCAAAAATTGCAATAATCATATCAGATAAATATAATTTATATTCATATGATATGTTGGAAGTTTCGATTACTTTATTTATATCATTCGAGAAAAATAGATACGTAAATAACCTTAGGACAAGCAGCAAGATGAATTACATCAGAAAAAATATTCTCAAATAAACATTCTCAACAGGAGCAAATCACCCGTGGGGGCGAAAAATTGAGCTGACGGGGGATATCGATTGTCACATACAAATGAAATGTTCTCTGAAGAACGTGTCAAAAATAATTGGTGAATTACAAAATATTTTTGAAAAAATGTTTTAATTATGAATTCCAGTTTTCATAATTATAGTTCACCGTCTTATTTCATTAAACAATCACGCGTAGGTTGTTCTGAAGCTCGAAATATCCACAGAAAACTATTCATTTGAAAATTACTTGAACTTGCCAAGATAAAGCAGTAACGGAAAGCTATGTTCCTTTTGGGAGGCTTACACTTAAGCTACTTGCTGTGAGTATTTATTTGACAAAGGATTCTCAGTGTGGAGCAATATCGCCTCCGATGGAGAAGAAATTGAGCTGAGGGGGCGATAGATTTTAAAAATTAATTCTGGGGGCGGGGTGATAAGAAAAGAAAGGTTGATAAAATTTGATTTCGGATCTTCAACTGTATTTTACTTTAGCTGGGAAGATTAAATGAATATGTCACTATTCATAGAATTTTTTTTCAAATTGTCGAAACTAATATAAGTTAAAACGAATAAAATATATTTTCGAATTTGCTACCTTCTTATTTTTCAAGATTTTTCCAAGTTTTCTCGGATATACTTCATCCCAAGACCTCCAGTGTATAATGATGCCACGCCTTTCATAAGCATTTTATGGAGATGTGTGGACACATTTAAAAAGAAAGACAAGCCAGCGCGGACGGAGGAAGGGGAAACTAGAGGTTCTGGACCCGCCCCCAATCCAAAGGGCAAAGCACAATTAAAGAATATCATTACATATCTAGAAAAGAAATGTTATATTTTTTTCTAAATTGAAAATCCTATGTAATCATAAATTAACCTTAAAAAATATTGATGCTCGTTTTATTTTTGTTTTTTCACGTATTTGTTCGTAAAATTATTTTTCCATTTGGACTACTACCTATCCCACGAAAAGTTTGTTTTGTTTGGGGGGGGGTTGTTTGTTTTTTTCATTTAGACCCTAACCCACCTCCTACTCAGCTCAAAATCTTGGATCCACCCGAGGCAAGTATTTCGACGTATTTGAAAATATCGGTTAATTGGGTTAAAAAGGAAACAAAAAGCCATTATGACATTATGACGCTGCAAGGGAAGTAACTCTGATAATTATGATAGACGAAGAAGAATAATTAATATACAGATATATCGTGAATAGTGCTGTTGATTCGTTACAAATTTCTTCGTACTATTAAAAATCGCACTGTTCAAGGTCTATTAATTATGTGTTTCCCGTTCTGCTTACATTCAGTTACAATAATTAGTAGAGCAATGACTTTACAGTATCACATTAAACCCGCACAATTCAAGGTATTGCTGGACACTGAATTAGGTGTATGAATGTTGTTCACATGCAACATTGGTGATTTTTAGTGCTTAGATATTGACATGATTCTCTGATGTGAATGTCGAGTTGGTTACTTTAGATTTTGCTATTACAAAACTCATAGTGTGCGTAAAAGTAATAGGCATCTTAATACAGTTAAATGCTGGAATTTGGATTCCTTCGATGAACAAGCACCTCATTTATCGTTATGATTTGTTATTGTATATATAATATATGTATGATCACAAATTATATATATGTATATATATATATATATATATATATATATATATATATATATATATATATATATATATATATATATATATATATGAACGTATGTAGTTGATTTTTCACTTTCAAATGATTTAAGGGAGTAGTTGCAGAAAAAAATTTTTTTTTTTTAATTTTGTCCTCTGTTGAATAAGTACTAAAATATGGCTATCTTTCGGTAAAGGGGCCCGTGCCGTTTTCAGCATTTTAGATTACTGGCGATATTTGCAACAGAAGATCATATGCATAAATTTCTTCTGTTCATAAGAAAACCAAGTTTTCTAAGAAAATTTATATATTGATATAAGCATTCAAAAAATATTAGAAACTGGAACAGTTATTGTTACTGTTTTTTTTTAAGCAAAGATGCTTTATTAAAAGAATTTTTTAAATAATTGAATGTATAAATCAAAAATAAACAAATCCTGTTGCCTTTTTATGTATTTCTTTATATTAACGTTACTTATGAATTTGAAAAGTGACCAAAGGAATTATTTAATGGTAGCATTTTTATAAATGCACGTATGTGATTTTTTTTTTCAACTTATGTGATTTTAATACACGGATTCTTTGAATCTTCAATTATTTTTAAACTACAAGGACTCTTAAAATCTCCTCAAAATTATTCAAATATTTTTTTTAATGCACATATTGATAACAATAAAAGCAAATGTTTTGTTTACATTTTCAAGATATTTTACGCTCGCAATTTGCTTTCGTAATTCATTTATAAGAATATTTCCGGTTGTTTAAGTTATACACAAATAATTTTTATTCCAATTTTTTCAAGTTTTCTTTTTACTAATTACGCAAAGATTTTGACGATGAATTAAATTTTACACGACTTCAAGTTTTTTGTTGGTTTTTTTTTTTTTTTTCGTAAGGTGTCGATCTTCTGCAAAGTCAGCAGATTTTACACCTCCGTTTACTACGTGTTATCATAGCATAATGGATGTTTTGCATGACTACCAACCGACTGGTTGCGGGTTCAATTCGTGCCCATGATTTACACTCATTAGTTGTTTAAATCGGACTGGTTTGGTGTAACTCTTTGTGCCGAACAGATAAACAAATACGATGACATTAGTATGTGTACACATGTAGATAATAACGGGAGATCATCGCAAATAGAGTTTCAAAATGATATAATGCAATTTATGATTATTTCTGTTGGAATATATATAGAGAGATATTTAGTCTTTATGTCCACTGGTGGACAAAGGCCTTTGTCATTTCTTTCAATGACGGGCGTGATTGCGCTAATCTTTGTGACGTAGTCACAAACGTATTTATCTCATCTCTTCATCTTGTGCCTGGTCATTTCCAACTGCGTTTACTGTTTCACAGTTAGGCTTTTTCTTCTAGTTGTTGTCCCCAACTATCTCTGTTCGTATTGATTAATTACTTGTATGATATCCCCCAACCTGATCCTCACTCGAATCTACGTTAATATTTTCCTTTAGCCAAGATTCATGCTTGATATTACCCTCTCCATTGCCAAATATGCAGTTCTGAATTTGGTGCCCGTCTGGTTTTGTAAATTTATAGGTTTCGTATCTGTATGTCATAGCTGGTATTAAGCATTCATTGTATAGTTTACATTTCAAACCTATTGGCAATTTGCTTTTCAGCATGTCTCTATTTATACCAAATGCTTCCCAGCCAATCGTTATAAACCGTCTTGTTTCATTTCCATGGTCCTTCTCTGGCTTTCTTGCCTGACCTAGAGAAATGTATTCCTCAAGTTTTTCCAAGGCTTTACCGTCTCTTCTTATGATTTTTTCGGAAATTGATTTTTGAATATTACTTTTGTCTATGTTTGGTTCATCTTCAACACTATTTTTTTAGCCTTCTCTTTTCAGATCAATGATTATGTTTTGTAGATCTTCTGCAGTTCCTGATAATATTGCAATATCATTGCAGCACCTTGAATTCTTAAAATAGTCTCCATAAAAAAAATATTCACACTACTAAAACAATAAAACAAAATGAATAACTCCTCCCTCTCAGAGCAACACCCACAAGATTCTCACTAAATTCTCCAAACTACAATCCAAAAATACAGACAATCATTCGCCTGATGAGGCCCTGAGAGGGTAGAAACATGAACTAGTTTGTGTAGCGAATCTACATCTTATTATTTATTTCCAGCTCGACTCGAAAACAACTTGACTTTCGAAGTATTAAGTTGAATGTATCGAGCACTCTATGAAATAAATCCATCACATATCAGACATTGCTTTATATTATGCTACATTGCTAACCTGATCTGTACCATATATATATATATATATATATATATATATATATATATATATATATATATATATATATATATATGCGTGTTTGTGTGTGTGTGTGTGGTATCACCGAAACATAGAATTAACGAGTCAAATACAGAGACTTTCTCTATTCGTTTGAAAACACTGCACGCAAACAAAGGGACCAATTAAGCATAAACTTACGTTCTAAATTGAAAACGCCACAAAAATAACTTATTTTGAAAAAAACAGAGAAGATAAAAATGCTTTTTCCGGGTACAATGAGGAGTATATATCCAATGGGTCCGGACCCTATCCTCTGGCTCGTACCAAATTTAATTAAATAATAATGTTCACCCTTTTGTTCAAAATCTTTGAATTGGGGGACAGAGGCGTAGGGGCCTCGGGGCCTTGGCCTTAAGTGGTAACCTCCAACATTTAGTGATACTTGTCAGTAGAAATTCAGTAGGTGAACTATTATTCATAAAGCTTTTTTGCCCCCTCTCCTCTCCTGGGGAGGCCCGGGGATGCGTGTCCATATACCCACCAACTCCCCCTCCTAAACTATACTTCTGTTCATACGTTTGCTTTGTGGTTTGGATAAATACGTTACCTATCGGAACCAAAATGAAAACAAGGTTTTTCAATGCTGGTTTTTAGGGTAGGAATGCTCTTCCCTCAATCAGGAAGATTGGAACCATTCAATCTTCCTACTCTCAGTTTCCCTTCATTTAGCCTTTTGACAAACTTGCCCGGTGAATATGCATTGGTGGTAGCCAATATATTTCAATATTGTGTACCAATGCATTACGGTTTTATTGAACCGTTGCTATTGAGTTTGTTTCTGCAGTACTCCATAAATTGTTCTTGCTCTTGATTTGATTTAGTTCCATTAAATCGAAATAATCCTATCGTAACAATAATCCTTCTTTTTAGCAATGCACATTACGAAAACATTGTTGGATTTATGGTAAACCAAAACATTGAGAAGAGTTATCTCCCTTAAACAAAATAGTGATGAATTTTTGACACTCTTAAAGAAAGGTCGAAGTTATCTCTCCTTTGCAAATCTACATATGTAATGGATAGTGATATGTTATCTGTTAGTTTCTCCGTCCAAAGCAATTGACACGTCAACGTGAAGGTTAAATTTTTTTCAAATGAAAAACTTTCCTACCCACTATTTCAAGCAATGGACGCAAACTAAGCAGTGTCTTTCCAAAACGAAATGTCTCGGAGAAACTCGAATATATCCATATTTGTTTTTTCACGGATATTAACTAGTAGATTCTAAACTGGTATTAGAAGTTTGACATAGTCAAATTCCTGAGGTGGACTTTATAATCTTAGAACCATCAGACATTGGAATCTAAACTTTTTGTATCTAAGGCATAAATAAAAGAGAGAGGGGGGAGAATGAGTGATGCCATGACGTCATATCCTGTCAACTCTTGTTTGCGAGGTGGCATTTTTTTGTGAATATTGAGTTACGAAAAATATTGTCAAACTCCTACTATTGAGTTATGACTTTATTTTTTTCTTTGTCACAACAATGATAATGACCTCACCAAAAACCAGTGACGTCATGACTGCTCGAATGAGAATTACGTACGCAAAAACTGTTGATGAATCCATTCTTTCAACTCGGGCCAACTTACATCATTATGGGAACTACTAATCATCATCACCATCAACCTTTCAGCGTCCGTCATCGGACCTTCCCACACCTTTCTATCATGGGCGTCATTGAGCCAATACTTTCTTTACTTGTCTAGTTAGTTACGACATCTTATATCTCGCCAGTCACAGTATTGCATGTGATCTCTGGGAATCCACGTTATGATGTCCATCGGTTGTCACGCAGTTTTGGAATGATACTGTATTGAGGAATGAATTCTGTTTTAGATCTTTCAATTTTAATGAAGTGTGACCCTATCGTAGCGAAGCTTGTTTTCGTGTTATCCCAAGTAAATTCCAGTTTAACTTTTCTAACTCCAGTCCCAAGCTGAGGGTGACTTTTTTTTTTCAACTGTAACAAAAACAACAAGCACCATCCTCGCAAAATGTAAGGGAATTAAAATTATAATTCTGCCATAGGGATTCGAAATCACAACCAACTGATTGGAAGTCGTGTCTCTTGCTGACTGAACTGAAATTGACAAGACTTATCTATCTGCCGAGATTCGTGGTAGGAGTAAGCAAGGTCTCATTTCATTCTCATTTATAAATACATTTATAGAATTAATCTTCGAAATCACAATCAAGCCGGCTCCTCTACAGACAGAGCGAAACTGTCAAGTCTTACATGAATACGAATATTTATCTTACAGATACGCAAAGGTTTATTTCATTCTAATGAATAAATACATTCAACTTTACACATATATATATATTTCAATTTATCATATATTCAATTTAAAAAGTGCAATAATCATCATCAACCAGAAAAAGAAGTAGAAGTGGGGTTTGACCCTACGGTATCGACGCTTATATTATTCCCTTTTTATTCGGTCATGAAATAATTGTATGAAATTTAAAGAAAAAGCTTACAATCATACCATTATTTGTGGTTCATAAATCTAAAAGAAATGCCCTTCTTCTTTGCAATTATTTCTATAGTAAGAAGATTGAATTATGGCTATCTGAAATAAAAAAGAAAATAAACTCCCGGTGATACTTGAATGCACGTCCCTATTGCAAGAGGGAAGCCTGTTTTATGTTCAGCTGCTTTACCGCTAAGCTAAAGAACTTTATGGTTGGCAAAGGCCCAAATCTTCACTCCAAATATCTGCACCATACTTGTTATTTTTGCTGTTTTTGTACTATCATCATGATCATCATCAGTCTTTTAGCGTCCGTCGTTCGATATAGACCTTACCCAGGATCCACCACACCTCTCTATCATTGGCGTCGCAGAGCCAATACTATTTCCCTGTTCGTTTCATATTTTCTTGCCTCGGTTCTGCATACGATCTCTGGGGATCCATGTTGTGAGTTGTGATGTCCATCGGTTGTCTGCCATCACTGCAACATGATCTGCCCATTGCCATTCAAGTTTTATAATAGATTCTATGATGTCTTGGACTCTTATATTCTTCCTGATATACTGTGCTATCTTGTGGTTTCGTCTTTGATGGTGAGCATGATTTTCTTATGTGCACGTTGCATGGTTCTCAGTTCGGGGATCAGTCTTTTGGTCAGTTTCCATGTTCCGGTTCCATAGGTGACTATCGGGAGGATCCATTGATTGTATACTCTTCTTTTTTAGGGCTATGCAATAGTATCAAAATGATTATCTTCTTCTGTATTTTTATCATTAGATGAAGTATCGGGATCAACTGAAGAATCCTTAAAAGTCATAAGCATTATTTTTCAGATATACCGTAATCAAAAGTTAATTTGATTTAATCGAAGCATTGACGAAACGTTGACTTAAAACCATTTTATCTCCATAAAAGAATATTGTGAAGAAGCAGTATCACACAATATAAATGACTTATCAATTAAATTGAATTTTGATTGCAGTGTAAACTGAAAATTTGCGCTTTCGAAGTCGATAAATTTTGGGGTCCGGATTCTACACTTGATTCCAGTATTGAACAACCGTAGCCATCAGAGATGACTAAGTGTTTTGAACAACCGTAGCCATCAGAGATGGTAAGGGGTTCCATAATTTTTTTATGTTTGTATGTTTGTTTGTTTATGTGTTTGCTTCTGTATTTCAGCGCTCCTGGCCATACTGTTTTGTCTACAGACTTGAAATTTGGTATCAGTACGCCCATAGACCCCTTCTAAAAATCATCTGTTCTGTGCTTTTGGGCGCCTTACTTTGGCGGGTTTATTATCAATATCTAAACTTTCCAGAATCTAGATATTTCTAGACGTTTTTTACTCTATTTTAAATGTTTTCAAGCGGAAAACGCCAGTGATGTCAGAAATAGAATTTAATCAGACCTTATTCATTCTTCGATTAATTTTTTTTTTACATGATTTCAAAATTTGATACTACGATTGTTCAATTATTAACTGTGATAGCGAGTTATTTCCCATTTTATAACATTTTATTTTATTGATATTTACCTTCATCTCGAAAATGGTTACAACACTTCATCTAATATCAAAAATAAATATTATCCAGTCAAATATTTCCCGAGTTTATCTCGTCTTTTCTTGCAATACTTTCATTTATTCGTTTATCAAATAAAGATGACTCTATAAGAATCTCCTGAAACAGTTTACATTAGAAATACTTGTTCAACATCAAACTGTTCATTCATTCAAGTTTTAAAAAATATGTGAAACTTGATAAAACGTTTACAATCTTACCATCAAGTGTGGTTCATAAAACTTACCCAGGCTTCAGAAAACGCCCTTCTTCTTTGCTTCTAGCTCAGTAAAAACATGATCAAATAACATTCCAGTTATAACACTGGACACTATTTAGTTGACCCCGACTACAAATAAGTCCAGATTTATAATTTTTTTCATTCATATCTGACTAGACATTAGATCAACTTAAGTAAGTAATTTTTTGTGTGTGTGCAGAAATATGGTTTCAGTAAATAATCAATAAACTTAAAAGATTACGGGTGTGGCTCAGTAAGTAGTCTAAGAGTAGAAGTAGTAAAGAAGTTCCCATTCGCTTTCTCCGCTAGTTCTCCGGGATTTGCGATATGTGAAACAGACTTAAAGGTGACAAGCATCTGGAGTATCGTCCCTTATTTCACCATAGGCTATTTATCCATAGCCCGAGAGGGGGAACACAGATTCATACCTTTTCTGGGGGGATTAGAGCCAATAAGTTACTAAAAATAGCATTGTATGACCTGATAATTCTAAATAGATAGCCAAGATACGTTTGGGACAAAACAGGGTTTATCTTTGGGACACCCTGTATAGGTAAATGGTTTTATTTGGAGTTTTTGATGGCCAGCAAATCCGAATAGCCTTTTCCAAAAGATTTTCTAATCACTGATATAGACAGACCATTGAAATTCGTTGTCGCGGGTAGAAATTCGGGTCTACTTTTCTCAGCTCTGCGTTTTCGATTTTGATTTCTGTGTCCTTGTCCCCAACATTTGTTTTACCAAACTTCATGTGAACACAAACCTCGCACTCTCTTCATTGAGTTTGTTTACCATCATTTGGAGATCATAAGGGTTTTGGTAAGAAGCATGATGACGTCAGCAAATCTGAGGTTATCTAGGTATTTGCCGCCTATTCTGGTTCCTTTATTGGCCCACTCTAGATTTCGGAGGATGAAAGTCCTAACAAAGAAGGATATAAAACTAATGCATCTTCCCGATAGTCACCTCTGGAGATGAAACATTGGACCTAATCAAAAGATTAGCCCTCAAACAGAGAACCAGGCAACTTGCACAGAAGAGAATCATGCTCAATATCACATGGAGAGATCAAGACAGCGCATTTATATGAGGAAACAAACCAGAGTCAGAGATAGCATGAAATCGATTGGAAAACTCAAATAACAATGGGTCAGCCATGTTGCTAGAATGTCAGACAACCGATGGACATCACGAATAACAGCGTGAATCCCCAGAGATAATTTACGAAACTGTGGCTGGCAACAAAATAAGATGGCGAGATGAACTAAATAAGTTCAGGAAATATTTCCCCCGCAACGCCCACGATAGAGGTGTTTGGGGAATATTGGGGAAGGTTTATGTCTAACGACGGACACTAAAAGGATGATGATAAATCTTTTCCTTGTCTTTTGGGTGAATATTCTGGACGAGCTAAATGCTGGTAGTCAGGATAGCAGAGAATTCGGTTATTTGTAAATACAACCAAGAGTTACTAAGAGACTAATATTGGTATATATAATCTCGAATAAAACAGGTCTGATTAATCACTCAATAGAGACCGTCATGTGATGAATGTCTTGTGGCAGGATGCTTGTTGGAGGTGATCAATTTAAAAATATCAAAAAGGGGTGATCAATAGATGTTGCTTCTTTCACCTTATCTTGGATAACTGAAGAAGTTCGTATTTTCCAAATACAAGCGTTAACTCTGTCGGACACAAGCTAAGGGACCAATTCAGTGTAAATTTACGTTGCAGATGGAATCCCCCAATAAACTTATTGGGAGGGTTTTTGAAAAAAAAAGCAAAGAAAAAACGTCTTCCTAGACATAATAACGAGTATATGCTTAAAAATTTCCACTAGCACTATCAGTAAACGTAACGCATACATATATACATACACTCATACATAGTCAGTTAGCCAACTAGACTCAATTGAAAACTGGAGAAACCAATTTTGACTGTTTTAGTGACAGTTTTGGTTGACGGTTTGTAATATATAAACCGAAATGAATAACCATAAAAGATGTCTTATATTTACTTTCGTCTAAACCTTCCCCGCATTGAAATATAATTAAATGGTCCATGTCAAATCTTTCCAATGCGAAATTGTACATAAACATGCATACGTGCCAAACATTGGTTTGTGTGCAAATGCACATTAGTAATTTAGTCATTGATTTCCCATTTACAAATATCTATATTGATATCTTTAATTTAATTATCTTAAATCTTCTGTGTTCTTTGTTCAGATTGAACTAAATATAGATGAATCAAATATTTAATTATTTTTGTTCCCCTGATACCAAAACAAATATCATCTATGAAACATCAATTATGTATGAGTATACGTATATGGGTGGGTGTGTATGCGTATTTGTGTGTCTTAAATTATCTACGAAACATTAACTACATATGTGTGTCTTAAATTATCAATGAAATATTAACTATATGCATATATATATGTGTTTGTGTGTGTGTGTGTGTGTGTGTGTGTGTATGTTGAATAATGTATATTTAGGCAGCAATTTTTCTTTCAAATAAGTTTCATCAAACATGACGGATTATTTTTGCGATTTAACTTTTTAATAATTTTTCTTGTCTGCTGATAAAAAATTTAACTACACAACTACATTTTTTTAACTATGCCTTCAGGACTCTTATCTTTTACAGAAACATATTTTTCATTATCGTACTTTTCATTTCACGATCATGTTCGTTTGTTTGTTTGTTTTGTTTTTTCAAATATTTGATTACAGGGAAGATCTTGGGGCATTTATGATGGGAATACCTGAATAAATCCTTATTGATTTCAAATTCAATCTTCTAAAGTGTTTATGTACAATTCTTATCAATTATTCTGTATTCGTCATGGTATTAGTGCTCGAACACAAAAAAGTCATTCAAGTAACGAATAAAAGAAATTGAGACCTCTATGCCTTTTCCCGAGTTAATTAAAAAATCAAAACGAGCAAATAAAAAATAGAGTGACAAAATTGAAATAACAAAGCGACAAAAAGATGAAACGTAGAAATCGAAAAATAGAAACGGTCAAATTAAAAAATAAAGTGAGTAAATGAAAAAAATTGAGTTGATTAAAAATTAAATTGAACAAATAAAAAATAAAGCCATCAAATGGCACAAAAACTGAATGGTTGAAAAGGAATAATCAAATGAATATATTTACTGCTTCAAATATTTTTTTTTGTTAAGTTAATTGAAACTTGTCCCTTTATAAAATTCAGAGGCCTTATTTAGCAAAAGAAACTAACGCCCACAATTTTTCAGGTACGACTACGCTGGAATCAAATTGAATTTTCCTTTCCAAAAAAGAACCTAAATGATGGGGTTTTATTGTTAGTGCCCGCACGAAACCGAAAACCCTATTTCCTATTCTAACCCATAACCCGTTTATCTTCAAGTTCAATGACCACCCGAGAAAAAGGACAATCTTGCATATCTTTTTAGTTCAGTTCCAGAGAAGTCAACACGTACAGCATTACTAAAAGAAGAGGCTTATTCTGTCGAATATTAAAAATTTTCGTTACTCCCCATAAAACCAAAGTTTACATTACTAATGGAAAAATATATGTCAAGTCGGTTACGTTGTCCAACCTCCCGGAATAAGAAGCTAATGGGAAGTGCACGTTGTTGAGTTTCATGTTTGGGACCAATGTTAGAGACACATTTCAGGTCTTTTTCGGTCTAGAGAAAAAAATCACTTTATGGACGTGGGGGCGTGAATTTTGAAATTGTGGGCATTTAGGTTTTGATGGAGACTAACTAATATAAGTGACCATGAATTTTATTCGGAGACAAGTTTAAATTATTTTAACTGAGAAAAATAACATTTGAAGCAATTAAAACAGTAAATGTAATTATTTCTTCTCATCATCATTCAGATTTGTTTTAATTTGCTTACTCTATTTTTTTAATTGCTTGCTCTGATTTTTAAAATGCTCGCTCTATTTTTTTAATTTGTTCGCTCTCTTGCTATGATTTACTCATTTTTTTTTAATTAGTTCCCTTTATCTCTCATTTTATGACTTCCATTTTTTTTGCTTGCTCTTATTTGTCTAATTTATGCACTTTGTTTTTTAATTTACCAGCTCATTTATCTAATTTGCTCGCTCAATTTTTCATTTTGCTTGTTTTGTTATTCAATCGCTCTATTTTATAATTTGCTTGCTTTTCTTCAATTTGCTCGCTCAATTTTTCAAATTACTGGCTTTGTATTTTTCAATTTGCTCGCACTATTTTTTAATTTGCTTGCCTTGTTCTTTAATTTGCTTGCTCTATTTTTTCATTTGCTCGCTCTATTCTTCAATTTGCTTACTTTATTTATTTATTTATTTTTTCATGTTTTTGCTCACTCTATTTTCCATTTTCTTCGTACCATTTTTTAATTTGCTCACTCTATTTTTCAAGTTGCTGGCTTTGTTCTTCAATTTGCTTGCACATTTTTTTTTAATTTGCTTGCTTTGTTCTTTAATATGCACGGTGAATTTTGAACTTGCTTGCTTTTTAAAATTTTTCCTGCTATTTTTTAATTTGTTCGCTTTTTTTATTTTCTGGTTCTATTTTTTAATTTGCTTCCTTCTTTTTAATTTGCTCTCATTTTCTTTTAATTTGTTTGCCCTATTTCATGATTTGCTCCCTTTGTTTTTTAATTTGCTCCCTTTGTTTTTCAATTTACTCGCTCCATTTTTTAATTTGTTTGCTCTATTTTGAATTTGCTTGGTCTATTTTTTATTTTGCTCCTTTAGTTTTCTAATATGGTTGGTCTTGTTTTTAATTTGCTTGCTCTATTTTTCCATTTTCCCGCTCAAGTCTTTAATTTGCTTGCTTTGGAATTTTATTTGCTGGCCCTAATTTTTAATAGCAATTTTGATTTACTTGATTTTTTAAATTTTTATCCCCAAATTTTCAATTTGTTTGCTTTTTTTCCAATTTGCTTGCTTTTTTAAATTTGCACACTCTATTTTTTGAATAGGCACACTGTATTTTTCAAATTTATTCACAATATTTCCAATTCGCTCGCTTTGTCTTTTAATTTGCTGGATCTACTTTCTAATTTGGTTGCCTTGTTTTTTAATTTGCTTACTTTGTTTTCTAATTTGCTCGCTTTTTTTCAATTTGCTGCTGGCGCTATCTTCTCATTTGCTGACTGACCTTTCTAATTTGCTTGCTTTGTTTTCTGATTTGATCGCTCTATTCTTTAATTTACGCGCTCTTTTTCTAATTTGCTCGCTACGTTTTTTTAATTTGCTTATTCTATTTTTTGATTTGCTCACTTTATTTTTCAACTAGTTTGGTAAAAGTACATCTATTAAAATGAAAAAGATATTATAATTCAACAACGAATGTATTCATGTATAATTCAGAGCTCATAAACTCAGCAAACGGTATGATAGATTCTTTCAAAAACCTCTATCAACATTTTCCTTCATTCTTCCCTGTTGTTCTAAATGGTGAGAACTTGAACACCGGAACATAATTGATTTGTAAGGAACGTTACCTTCATAGATCTTCATGCTTCTTCGGGTTCTTTGATGAATAGAGAACATTACTTAAACAGGTTAGGGGAATGAATTAGAAATGAACGAAGATTTTTTTTTCAGATATTCCCATCATAAATGTTAGAAATTCAAATGTTTGAAAAGAAAACCAAGATTGTGAAATACAAAGAACACGATAATGAAAATTGATTTTTTTGCAAGTGTCTGAAGGCAAATTTCAAAGTTCTGAAGGTACTTGAAATTCTTCGAAAATTCTTTGAAATGTGTGAATCTTCCTGGCTTATAGGGAAAATTATTGATGAAATAGGAATAACGCAGTCTGTCTGGAAAGTATACAACCATTCAGAATCAATGGAGGGGAATAGCCTACCTAGGACAATGGCACCATAGTCTCCATCAAAGTACACCACATACACTCACCCAAACGTTCTTCCGAGTTTTCAAAACAGTCTGCAAAGTCCTCTCTTGGGATCGCTATCAACTGCATCACAGCATTTTCCTTAAAATCGTCCACAGTCTATAATTTCTTCAAGAGAAGCCAAAGGTCGCAAAGGACCGAATTTGGATTTTAGGGGAGGAAGCTGATAGGTAAAGGAGGTGCGATGTTTTGCCAAAAGCCCTACGCAAGCACGGGCTTGTAAATGTGATGGTCACACTGTACACAAGCCCACTTAATGACAACTCACCAGCGACTGAGTAACTTCACAGGAGAGTGTCGGCACATGCATGCTCAGTGATCTCTTCTCTGGTAGGCTACCAAGTTACATCGAGACTGCACAACTGGTTCTTTAGATATTTCAAATAGTTGAATGCTTTCCAAATTAACTATATATAATAGTTTGTATTTCACTCCTAAGGTTTTTAGTGCTCATTGGAAACCCTAAACCAAAACTGTCAAAATAGGTTTCGTTAGTTTTTATGTTATTCTGGCTGGTTGGCTGGCTGACAGACTGGTTATGTATGCATGTGTCACGCGAACAGGTCTTGCTAATGGAACCGGAGGGGTGAAACTTTGAACATTTCCTTCATATTATGTGCAGAAAAAAATGGTGTTTTATGACCCATGCATGCCAAAAAGAAGTTTTCAAAGGTGCAGGTCCAATTTGCAATATACTTTTATCCTAAATTGGGTTTTGTCCGACACCGTTCACGCTTGGTTTTGAAAATTTAGACATTTTAGTAATCACCGCCCAACAAAGGTCGGGGGTATTAGTCATCCATTGATCAGCTTTTTTTCCATTTTTTTTCTTCAATTGATCATGCCCAACACGACATGCAGGCAAAAAGACGTTGGTCTCTTGATGGTTTCCAATCAGTGACTAACCTGACCTGTTTCGTAGATTTTTTTTTCAGAAGGATCCAGAACAAGCTAGGAATTTCGGTCGACGAATTTACATACCTTTGTTTACATACGTATCCATGTGATGATCGCTTTGTCAGGTACGGCCTCCTCATCGAGCCAGAGTATATTTTCAGTCGTATGGTTTCAGTGTGTTGGGAGTGTTGGGATATCACTTTCATATTAGTCTTTCGTATTTTCAATGGACAATACAAAAGCGTCATTCTTTTTTCGTTTTTTGTTGATTTTGTTTTTGCTGTTGTTTTTACATCGGTAAACTGCGTAATTGAAACATCATTATCAATATAGAGTGTCTCAGTAACAAAACACATGGGAGTAAAATATTTCTTTGCAGATTACTGTGATCTTGTATAGATAACTTTACTTCGATGAAAAAAAGGATTTTGAGAAAACTGCCTCCTCGATGACTTTCTCCCAAGATAATCACCACCGGATATTTGCCCTCTGACAATTCCATAGCAACTGTAAAGCCAAAGTTTAAGTTTGGACGAGTCTTTCTCTCGGCTGGATTTACCCTCTGTTAACTGGTTTTCAGACAACATTTCTGCTGCTTCCACTGCTTAGCAACATTCAAAACTAACCTTTTATCTTGTTCTTAACTTGGAGGGCTCTCGTTTCCTTTCGATTAACCAATAGAATTTCAATCCATTGTCACCTCTTTAGGAAGATGCTTTTTTAGGTGCATAAAAATCTCTAGCATTGATTGTCTTCACTGACTGACATGATGAAATGTTAGTTACGTCTCTTGCTAATTTGGATGTCGCAAAGATACGTCCCTTGGTGGAATTTCATGCACGAAAAGAACTACCGCATTCATGGTCTGGCATTTTGGCTTGTTGAGTTGTAAAACCTTTGGAAAACACAACTCCCAACTTCTTTCTCTATCTCTCCCTCCACCCCCTCTCTCTCTCTCTCTCTCTCTCTCTCTCTCTCTCTCTCTCTCTCTCTCTAAATTCTTTCTTCTTTGATTTCACTTCGTTCTAACTTACTCCGTCTTTTTCACTTTTGATTCTCTCCCCTTCATAAAAGTATTTCTTTGTTTTCTCAACTTTCTTACTATTCTCATAAGCTCACATCGAATCACTGTTGCCTCACAAACGATCCTACCAACCAAGTGGACGACAGATTCTTCTCTATTTGGGTGTGTCTGTCTATCTATCTGTGTGTCTATCTGTATCCATGTGTGTGTGTGTGTGTGTGTTTGTGTGTGAATCCGTGTATGTTTAAGTGTATGCGTGTGTATCTGTGTGTCTCTGCGTATCTTTGGGCGCTCCTGGTCACATTTCTATGGCTTCACCAAGAAAATTC
Organism: Thysanoteuthis rhombus; assembly: GCA_963457665.1. Classification (NCBI taxonomy): domain Eukaryota; kingdom Metazoa; phylum Mollusca; class Cephalopoda; order Oegopsida; family Thysanoteuthidae; genus Thysanoteuthis; species Thysanoteuthis major. The sequence continues at coordinate 48,273,094 of OY735213.1, forward strand.
TCTACTAGGTGCCATCTATAAGCGTTTGTTTTGTTGTTGTGTTTTTTTCAAAAAAGTGCTTTGGGGGTTCTAAGGTCAACTCTGGGTCAACAACGCCCAAATTTTGTGCTGGTATTTTATTGATAGTTGTAGGCGAAAGATTTATTCTTCAGATACAATGTCTATTCTTTGCAGATAATTTCGGATAATTTTTCAATTATTTAGTTCTGATCTATGCGTGGGCAATGGTGATTCATTCTTTTTATTCCATTCCCGAATGCGACCCTCCTTCTATCAATCTCTTAACCTTAACTGGCCACTGCCTTTCTCTGCCTGACATATTTCCTTATACTTCCTTTCCTTTCTCTTCTCTACTTTTCCTTCATTCCTCGCATTATACTTCTCTCATCATATCTTACTTCCACTCCTCACCCTCCCACCTTCTCTCTAATCACTCCCCCTCTCTCTCTCTCTTTTCACCATACATATCTTCTTCTCCTCTCCTTCTTCCTCTCCTTCTCTCTCTCATCCTCTCTCTCTCTCGCTCTCTCTCTCTCTCTCTGTTTTTACCACACATATCTTCTCTTTTCCCTCTTCCTCTCCTTCTGTGTGTGTGTGTGTGTCTCTCTCTCTCTCTCTCTCTCTCTCTCTTTTCACCATATATATCTTCTTCTCTTCTGCTTCTTCCTCTCCTTCTCTCTCTCATCCCCCTCTCTCTCTCTGTTTTTACCACATATATCTTCTCTTTTCCCTCTTCCTCTCCTTCTCTGTGTGTGTGTGTGTGTGTCTCTCTCTCTCTCTCTCTCTCTCTCTCTCTCTCTCTCTCTCTCTCTCTCTCTCTCTCTCTCTCTCTCTCTCTCTGCTCTAAGAATGCCAATTCACCGTAGTCTTTATCCGTATGTCTGCTGCAGTTGTTTGTTGTCATGGTTACTGTGCTGTTGAGGAGAATCGAATGACGTCATCAGGATTTATTCCCATCCGTCTGTAGATATGACAAGGCACAACAAATATATAATTCATCTCCAAATACGATAAAACAGGGTTTCCCATCGAGTGGGCCATGGTCCACTGGTGATCCACAACACGTTTTCCAGATGGGCCATAGAGACTGCCGATTTCTTTTTTATGCACACAGACACGCGCGTGCGCACTTGCACATAGACTCACATATAGATATAAATATACATCCATATATATATATGTATATTACAG
>OY735213.1:48279284-48291784 GCA_963457665.1 Thysanoteuthis rhombus
AACAGGACATGTGCAAGAATGCCAGACAATTGCTGGATATCAGAGATCACCATGTTGATCACCAGAGATCATATGCAAAACTGTAGACGGCAAAAAATTAGATGGCGTGACGGATTATACAGATTCAGAAAGTATTGACCCTGTGACACCCAAGGCAGATAAGTCTGGCAAATCTTGGGAAGTTCGATATCCAACGACAAATGCTAAAAGCTGATGATTATGAAATTAACCTTTTTTGATGTATCAGATATTTTTTGCTGACATTATATGATGCAGTATCTACATTTGACGAACACGCAGACTGTTAAGTGTTCACTGACTACAGTTGAATTCTTAACAACATTTTTAGAAACAATCCACCAGGTTTTATATTCAATTATTTTTATTCAGTAACCACCCCCTGAGTTGAGCTCATTAAATTCTCTGAAAACCCACTCTGGGGAGATTTTACAAGCTAGCAATAGTAATCACTCATAGAACTTAACTTACGGATTAAGAAATAGCTTGTTCTGCTTATTTCCACCAGTGTAGAGCATTTAGATGACCTAAACAAAATAATATCATCATCATCAGTCTTTCAACGTCCGTCGTTGGACATTGACCTTCCCCAGGATTCGCTGCACTTCTCTATCATGAGCGCCGTGGAGCCAGTACTTTCTGAATTTGTCTAGCTCGTCTCTCCATCTAATATTCTGCTGGCCTCGGTTGTGCATATGATCTTGGGATACCCATGTCGTGAGTCGCAACGTCCACCGGTTATCCGCCATTCTTTCAACATGGCCAGCCCACTGCCATTTGAGATTTTTAATGGTCTCTATGAAGTACCTGACTCTCGTCTTTTCCTGGATGTACTGTGTTGTCTTGTGGTCTCTCCATGTGAGGATCAGCATAATTCTTTCACGTGTACATAACATGGTTCTCAATTCGCGGATCTCTCTTGGTTAGATTCAATATTTGAGCTCCATAAGTGACTATTGGGAGGATGCATTGGTTATACACCCTTCTTTTAAGGATTAATGGAATCTTCTTATTTTTTGAAGGTTGAGCTTGCTCTACCAAAGGCTTGCCATCCTAGAGTGATTCTTCGCTTTATTTCTTCTTCTTTTGAGGGTGTCATGGAGATTCGTAAGGACTTTTCAATTGGGCTCTGAAAATGCAAACTCATGTGTCACATCTGAGTTGTTGATATGGGTTCAGAGGAATAATAACGATCATAAGGAAAATAAGTGAGTTGGAGCACGAAAATAATGAAGAGCATTTTGGTTGTCAATGATTATAGGTTGATAAGAGACTCTGAAAGGGGGTGTGGCAAAAGTCATGGACCTATGATTTGTGGCCTTTTCTGAATTTTCAACATAAACAGAGCTTGGCCAGGACTGAAGTTTGTTGGCGTTGTGTCGTCATTCTGGTTGAGTACGCTCATCCCGTGTGGGATTTTCCAACAAAGGAACCTGATCAAAGGCATACGTATGTGGCTCCACCCTTCTTTAGAGGTCAGGACTTAATATAACATTTCCTTCTATTAAAAGAACAAAGCCACATCTCCTCATTTCATGTAACAGGATTCAGCAGACTATGGCAAAAACGAAATTTTATTTAGCTGAATGGAGTCATAGTAGGCATATTCTGGTTTCATTTGCTTATGACACGCAACAATCACCATGCACTAGTGACGACTTTCAACCACTTCATATAAAGCCCTACCCTTAACTTGAAGATGGGTAGCTCGAATGATATTAATCATAGCAATAATATAGAAAAATAAACCCAACGTGGGATCGAAGCAGACAGTGGTTCTTGGATTCGATGGAGTTATGGAGTGTTATGAATCATGTTCAACCTCACGTGGAGAGATTATAAGACAGCACAGTGTATCAGAGAAAAGACAGGAGTCTGAGACATCATGGGAACTGTTAAAAAGCTTAAATGGCAATGGCTCGACATGTTGCAATAATGGCAGACAACCGCTGGATATCATGACTCTCTTCATGGATCCCCTGAGATCATATGCGAAATTGTGTCCGACAGAAAGAAAGAGCTAGATAATTTCAGAAAGCGCTGGCCCTGTGGTGCTCATGCTAGCGAGGTCTAGCGATTCTTGGGGAAGGTCTATGTCCAACGACAGCTGCTAATGATGGGGAAGATGATATTTGAAAAATATGCAGCAAAATCCTGAGTTCTGTATTCAATGGAAATTTTTCATTCTAAATGCAGACAGTAAATCGGAAACTGGATTGAGCTGATTCAAGTCTTTCACAAATTACTCAAAATAGTCACGTGTTATACTCTCTTTCATGTGAACTAATGCCTATTTAGCCATTTATTAAAGACCGACATTGAGAGAACCTGTGGCTTAATAGATTGTTTTGCATCGGTCTTCCTTGCGGGAAAGGCTATCTGTTTTGTAGCATTCAAATCCCTAGATTTTCCCTATGCTTCCCATTTGTTCGAAGAAGCGAATCAGCATTCCTGTATAAGCTCAAATTTTCACATGCTACTACAATCTTTCCATGCACTCACTTCAATTTAGTCTAGTGTTACAGTATAATCATATCGTCTGCGAACAGTCGGACGACGAATCTCTATGAAACGCTCAAAAGAATAAGAAATTGAGCAAACAATCACTCTAAGATGTCAAGTCTTCTGTAGAGCAAGCTCAACCTTCGAAAATAAGAAAATCTCCTAAGTTTTAAAAAGAAGGGTCTACAACGAATGCATTCCCCCGATAGTCAGTTATGAATCTGAAACATGGAACGTAACCAAAAGATCAACCCTCAAACTGGGAACTATGTAACGTAAACATGAGAATCATGCTTGACATCACACGGAGAGACCACAAGACAGCACAGTATATTAGAGAAAAACAGAAGTTAGGAATATGACCATTAGAAAACTCAAATGGCAACGGGCTGGTCACGTTGTAAGAAGATCAATAAACTGCTGGGAATCACGACTCACAACATGGATCCCCAGAGATCATATGTGAAACTGTGGCCAGAAAAATGAGATGACTTGACAAAATAGAAAAGTTCAGAGAGAATTGCCTCTGCGACGCCTACGACAGAGAGATGTGGCGATTCCTGGGGAAGGCCTATGTCCAACGACGTACGTTAAAAGGCTGATGATGATATCAATGATTCATTTTTTTTTTTCGTTCATATACATGCAAGAATTATTGTCAAGCTCAAATTGTCTCTATTTTGATTTGACGGCTTAGTCATAACTTGATGTAGATTTATTCTCTACTTACTGTAACAATCTTTAACAGTATTATGGTTAATTAATCTTATTATAATTTTTATTAAAAATAATATCGTTACCTTATGACAGACTATTGTTACGTTGGCTGTTGTTGGGCCAACATAACGCGTGACAAGTTAGAATTGCCGACTAACTAATGGCAACTAATGGAATCGAGTAGGTATAGGGAAGCCAGGGGTAACATGCAGATGAAATCAGAGGATCCAGAGTACTGGAAGGGGTCCTGATTATTGCAGAAAAAATGGTATCACGTGAGTGAGTCAGCGGGTTAGTTGCAGTTGGAATTGAAAATAGACAGAGGGTTGTGCTTGGATACAGAATGTGAAACACAAGGGGGCCTTAAAGTGAAAAAAAGAACGGTTCATCCATGGGCAAAGCACAGTCAGAAGTGTATTTGCGGACATTGTTAGAGACGGACAATGGTTGTGCTAGAAAGAGGAAAAGATTCCCTGAGACATGAAAAGTAGTTTGATTGAAGATATAACGAGGAAGGTTGCATTGGAGAGATCCAATGGAGCAAACAGTGCATTTGTGCATTTCCTGTGAGTTCGTCTCTTTCTCTGTCTCACATTGCTTGTTGTCTGTTTTGTGCTGGGAGCACGAACAAAGAACTGAAATGTTTTTCTCTCGCCAAGTGTGGACTTCAGCAACGATTTGTCGATGTTAGAGTATGACTCACCTGGGCCATTGTGTGCTATTTGCAGTCCATTAACTCATTGAAGGACAGTAGATCCGAGTACCTCTCCGTTGGAAAAAAAAACTACTTTTGTTACTCGTCTCTTGATGTGCGTTTCTCTCCGTCATTGTTTCGGTCATGAAATCCCTTCACGCTTTTAGCCTAAATCCAAAAATAACCAGAGACGTCACAGTTGCTAGGTTTAACCTGTGGTTCTATTGCATGGTGTGATGACGTGATGACCCGACCCAACTGGTGTAGGAGTGACCCGGTGTAAATGTGGAGGTGGCTTCGGACGCCTGCGACACTATTTTCGTATATTATCATATATTAACGAATTCTGTTTGATAAATTCTGTTTAGTTTTATAGTTGCCTATCATTAGATATTTAAAAATATCTGCACATGTATGCAGGTAGAAATTCAGTAATGTAGATTCGCTACACAAACTAGCTCATGTTTCTACCCTCTCTGGGCATCATCAAGCGAACCAGATTCGCCTGATTAGGCCCGGAGAGGGCAGAAACATGAGATAGTTTGTGTAGCGAATTCACATTCTACTATATATATATATATATATATATATATATATATATATATATATATATATATATATATATATACTTCTTTATGATTAGAATAGTATATCCAACAATATATTATTTGATGATTTGGTAATCATATATTTATCTGCCATAGCACGTTTCTCAGCCTGACAGCATCTTTGAAAATGTGTGATATTCAACGCCGCAATGCTGAACACGTAATGCCATTACGTTCTGCTGGCCTTATTCCATGTTTCTTCTTGGCTATTTAAAATATCTTGTCTTCAAGTATTTAGAATTATACTTCGTGTCTCTTTTCTCATTGGTGTTCTATTTTATTTGATAAAATCTTTGCCAATATTGAAAGCACGTGGATCTTACCGAGACGCAAGACCAAGAGTTCGTTTTGTGTGTCTCTCAGCGTTCATAAAATTCTCTTGTTTAAAATTCTTGAAGTTACACTACTGTACTTCTTATTATAGATTTTACATGCTATTTCATATATACCAGCTTCACATTTAAGTATATATATATATATATATATATATATATACATATATATATATATATATATATATATATATATATATATATGCTCCAAAACGTCATTCATAAGCTCCAAAAAGTATGATTATGCAAAGTATTAATAGGATATTAGCATGATAATGAAAATATAAGCCATTAATATTTTTCACTTTTATTTTTTTTTAATCCTTGGTTGGTCTCATAGATTTGAAATATGGTATTTCTATACAACGCATTAATTTTTAAAGCTAGTCTTTGAATAATGAAGCCAATTTCAGCCATTTTTAAAGCCAGTCTCATGCTACTGTATTTTAGACCCGCCCAACCAAGGATGACCAAATGAAGTATAATAATGAAAAACAAAAACAAAAATTAAGTATAATAATGAAAAACTTTCAATCGTAGATGCAGGTAGGCGTATGTGTGCATGTCAACTGAAAGTCCGGGTATCAACCATACAGATCCGATAGTTGAATATGGTTGGTTTGGACTAATTTCTCCATCTTTGTTAATCGCGGCTACCCTCGACAGACCATTTTAAACCTTGTTTGCTAGTTTTAGGTTATTCATTTGTCCAGGCATTTACAGGTATCTATGTATATAACTGGACTACGCCTTGCCCTCACTGTCCATAGTGGAAACTTCAGTTTTTGCCCACACACACACCTCTCAAGGAGTAAGAGAAATGTTGTTTTTTTTTTTGTTTTTTGAACCTCCACTAAAAAATGCTTTTATTATGATGGGTTCAGTGGACGTCTTGCTTAGCAAGTTATTGTGCAGTAGCATTCACGCTTGAACGAGGACTTTTTAGTGATCAAAAAAGCCCAAAAAAGAAGCCCAAGAAAGCAACTTATTCATTGATCGGCCATTTTTATAATTTTCAGTTACTGACTAACCAGACATGTTTTGTTATTTTTTAATTATAAATTTATGATTCAAACCATATTGGTAGTATTTTTATCAAGGTAACTTGATTGGATCACCAATACTGCTTAATTTACGGGGTAATAAGATGCATACATGGGTGGTGGGGTTTCTAAATTCCCTTTTGAATGCTATTTGTTTGTTTTTCAAAAAGTTTCAGCTGTGTACCCCCATCTTCGGCCTTCTTCGAATGTCTGTTTTGTTCCTAAAATGTTGTTTGATCTTGTTCTGAGAGGGCATACACCTAAAATTAGACGACATTCCAAAACACAGTTGAAGCCCACAGAAGGCTGGAGGGTACATCGCTGAAACGGTGTGATAGAACAAAACAACAAAAACGAAGAAATTGGCCCTATTCGAAGGAGAAGTATTCGTAAGCCACTTGATTCTTCTCGAATAATAACGTTTCGCTCCCAGACAGTCCTTGGCTTGTCAACATAAATATAACGTTTCAATTGACCCCAAGGAAAAGGTCGGCAGCTGTTGAATCCGACAAATCATCGACTCAAATGGCGATGTCTGCCCATTCAAATAACAGGAATATGCATTAAGGTTATTGATTCAAAGTAAAATTTTGTCATGGTCGGTCTTTACTCAATAGAGCAATTTTCCATGATGAATTTCCGAAGACAAAAATTGTCTTGTACACTCTGCTTTACCTTTTGGTACGCCACAGGTATCAAGGAATAACCCTGGCCCCACCGCTCTAAGTGAAATGGTGAGGCGCAGCCTGTGGAAAATGGATCCCCTGGAACAAGACATTGTAGTTCTGAAGCGTTGGCAATAATAAGCACAAATGATATTTCAAAATGATTTGATGTCTTATTTTATTTGATGGTTTTCATTTTTATTGATAAGTCTTTTTAGGGGGCGGGACACTGTTCACCCGTACCTTACAGGGCTTTTGTACAGTCCCTGTCCCATATTCTTCCAACCAAAGCAATCCAGGGTTATAAAAAAGTCATCAAAATTAACACATTTCTTAAAAATCTATATCTCTCTCTTTAACCAAATTAACCCATTAACTGCAGCGGGTAGCAAAGAGTAATAATTATTGCAAGACAAAAACCCTCGTCAATTGCAAGACGATCCATTGCAAGTTATTCCTAGATCCGAGTTTCCGTCAATCACAACAAAACGAAAATTTTATTGAGTTAGCCATAGAATTTCAGTCATCCACAGTTAATGGGTTAACGTGTCTGTACATCCCACGAAGTCTATGAGGTCAATTGTAAAGTCTGACAACAGTGAGTAAGACATATTTGGAGTTATTATAAATGAATAGATAGAATGTCTTGCTACGTGAAAGTGAAAGTGTTTTGGTTTCTCTTCGAGATTATGATTGAGTCGTCGTTTAAACCTTCGTTTTGAACCGTTGATCGCAGAGTCACACCGCCCAAGAAAACACTGGATTCAGAAATAGAGAACTTCCAACTATAGCGAGCAAATGTTAAAGCCGTTTTCTTCGGGACTCTTCTTTAGCTATCATCTGAGAAATTAATCCAGCTCCCACGGCGTCTCCAATCACATTAACCATTGTGCTGAAACGGTCCCTATAAAATCAGAAGAAAAAGAAAAAATTATCATAAAGTCATTCATTTATTATTATTATTATTATTATTATTATTATTATTATTATTATTATTATTATTTGGAATCTCACACCAGTTGCCTGGTGGTAACCGCTGGAGTTTGAGAGATAGCAAGTCTCCTCAAGTCTCCAGCCCTCCTCTCCTAGTACTCATAGGTCGCAGTAATTCTGCGATTTACAGTTTCACACCGGTTGCCCAGTGGTTATCGCTGAAGGCTGAGTGACAATAAGTCTCCTCAGGTTTTCAGCTAACGTCTCCTCTCTCTTTCACCTATCGTGTCAGGGCTAAAATTCGTTGCAGTACTTATATCTCTAGCACCTTCCTCAGTATCCGTGCAGTTACCAGTAGTGCTGTGGTCTGTACGGTCTCAATCCTTCCCCCGATCCCGATCTCCTCTAGTCTCACCCTCAGCGTTTTGGGGACAGTTCCTAGTGCGCCCACTATGACCGGCACCACCCTGGTTTTCATGTTCCACATCTTCCTTAACTCTCTTGCTAGGTCCTGGTATTTTTCCCTTTTTTCACCCTCCTTCTTTTTTACTCTATGGTCTGCAGGCACAGCAACGTCTACTATTTGGCAGGCCTTCCTTTTTTTGTCTGCTATTACTAAGTCCGGTCTTCTTGCCTGGATGAGGTGGTCAGTTTGGATGTCAAAGTCCCACAGTAGTTTGTGGTTGTCATTCTCCAAAACTGCCTCTGGCTTGTGCTGATACCACTTTTCCACATGGTTGAATCCCATTTGTTTGCTTAGTTCCCAGTGTATCATCGTTGCTACTCTATCGTGTCTATGCTTATACTCCTACTGGGCGAGTTGACTACATTCACTAGTTATGTGGTTTACTGTCTCATCTCTTTCTCCGCACATGCGGCATTTGCTGTTTGTCTGTGTTCTGTCGATTTTTGCTTTTATGTAGTTTGTCCTTATGCTTTTGTTTTGGGCTGCCATGATGAGCGATTCTGTTTCTCTCTTAAGGTTTCTTTTTTGTAACCACGTCCATGATTTCTCGTCTGCTACATCTTGTATCTGTCTTTTAAACTCGCCGTACAATTTTTTCCCTTCCCATCTTTCTTTTCTTGTTTTCTGTACTGTTCCATTGTTTTCTACTTTATTGCTCGTTGCACTATCTCTCGCACTCTTTATGATTTCTTCACTATCTGTTTGCACATATCTTTCTAGGACTACTTTAGCTCTCTGGACACAATCTTCTATGCTGATGAGCCCCCTGCCACCTTCTTTTCTCTTAACGTATAGTCTATCTGTATCATCTGTAGGGTGTAATGCTTTATGCATCGTCATAAGTTTCCTTGTTCGCCTATCAATTGATTGGAGCTCCTCCTTTGTCCATCCTAGGAATGGTCCTGTATACCTAACTACTGACACAGCCCAGGTGTTCATTCCTTTTATTAGATTTCTGCTGTTTAATTTGGTTTCTAATACTTTCCTTATCCTTCTGAGGTATTCTCTCTTTATTTTTTCCTTCATCTCTTCCCGTTTTATCGTGTCACATTCAAGGACACCTAAGTACTTGTATCAGTCTTGTGCGGTCAATGCCCTAATCTTGCTGTTGTCCGGGAGTTCAATTCCTTCAGTCATTCAAAGCCTTCCTTTATGCATCACCATGATTGCACATTTTTCTATTCCAAACTCCATTCCTATGTCCTCACTATATTCCCTAACTTCGTTGAACAGAGTCTCAAGCTCTCGCCTGTTTTTTGCGAACAATTTTATATCGTCCATGTACATTAGGTGGTTGACCTTTCCTTCTGTTTTAGAGAAATGGTATCCTTTGCTGTTTTTCAGGATTCTGTTGAGCGGTATCATTGTTAGAACAAATAATAGTGGGGCCAACGAATCTTATTATTATTATTATTATTTTACACATTATTCATACCGGTTCCTCATAGACCGACTGTCAAGACTTAACAAAAGGCTCTAGACAGAGGGTGCTATTCTTAAAATGTGAACTATTCCAAGGAGGACGGATTTTTGAGAACTCGCGTGTCTGTTTTAATTGTGACGTAACAGAATAGGGACGGGGGAGGAGTGTGCAAAAGTCATCAAGTAAAATTCATTAGTTTCATGCCATGTCTAATTATCGCAGGACTGAATACAGACTCCCACGCGATGATCCCAGCCGAGCACAAGGGGATAGCGTCTGTTAATATCATTTGAGCGCGCCACAGATCTTGTTCTAAATCTCATTTCTTGTCATGTTCGCAATTGTATGGATTTTCTCGCGTGAGAAAGAGAAGCTTTGAGCCTAGAGAGTGTAAAACATGACCTCACCAAGCCAATAGTAGCGTAGCTATTTCTCGGAGTAATTTTTCATATGATTTTAATAAGACAGTCGCAGTTTCGATTTTGTAACGAGTAAAATCTCGCTCGCATTAATGTCCAATCGTTCGATATAGTATGATCTTTTTTCGAGGTCAAGCCGAATGCTCTGATTGAAACTGGCATGACTTTTACGTCTGCTAGTCGCATTCTTGAAATTTCTACTTTCAAGTAGGAATATTTTTCAATATTCTCTAATTCTTTGTGTGCAATGTTTTTTTCCGCGGGTCTTATCATTTAGAACTTTCTTAATGTTGGTCGCTTTCATGTGTGGCTTCCACAGGTGTTGTGCAAGAAAAAATATTGGTCTTTTTTTTAAATATCTGTTTTTGTAATAAATCGTGATGGGCGATGAAAATAAATGCGTTACAATAACATGGAACACAAGAGATCGTGGGACATGCAAAGTGAGCCACTGCAAACTATACCAGAGTTTGGTCTTCATCCAAAGAAAGTTATTCTGTGTATATAATGGGATTATTCTCTACAATTGGTTCTTCCAAAAAAATCAAACGATTGATCAAAACAAGAATTGCTCTGAACAAGACCACATGAAGACAGTAATCGACTGGAGAAAAGCATCCGTAATAAGTTAATAAGTTTCATCAGGATAAAGCTAGACTGCATTTTTCTTTGGTGATCAAGTAAAAATTTGTTACAGCTTGGCTTGGAAGTTTTCACTCATCTTCCATGTCCATCAGATATTGCACTATCAGGTTACAATTTCTTCGGGTCTCGAATTGTCTTGAATGGAAACATTTCGATTCTATGGAAGACAGCAAAAGACAGAACAGTTCTTCGCCGAGAAAAATCATGAGCTTTGGGGAATGCGATCATGATATTGCGTGAAAGATGTCAGAAGGTAGTGAAATATCACAAATACAGCAATGCCTTGAAAAGTACGGTTTAGATGAGTGCAGGTTTTTACCTAGTACGATAAAGGTATTGCTGTACTAACTACTAACTATAAGCTGAAAACTAAAACACATTAAATTAAGATAAGACTTTGAACGGTTGTTTAGTAAAGTTAATGTCTCAAATGAACAAATCTTCTATGCTATTCAATTCAGGTAGCCCCCCACTTCTCGAAAGTTGACTTTCCCACATTGTTTTTACGAAAAGATAGTGTGAACGGAAACAGTGTTCAGAGTTTAATTTACAGCGAGCTGTTATACAAACAGTGTGCACCCTCTTTCTCCAACACCCCAGTCTCCTATAACACCCACAACCCTAACCAACGATGACTCAGCCCTATATATTATCATCACCATTTTAGGGGTGAGGGAACGCTTAAAATATTTCCCATATAAATCAATGGTGATTGTTTCACCGCTTTACACTATTTCAGCTTACGAAAGAATTTTAATGAAATGCTCTACTCTTAGATAATGGGAAAAAAACCGTAGATGCAAAGCTAAAAATCATACACCAGGCAAATGCTCTTATCAGAAGTAATTGATAGAATAACTTAGAAGTAATACATACATCCATATGCGAGTCATGTCCACTGAGGAACCGTATATTCAAAACTGCGCATGGATGAGACGTTTCAGGGTGTTAATGACAAGGATATTAAAGAGCAGTGTTTTGACCTTTTATATAATAATAAACAAAAAATGTATCAATTGCTCTGTTAGGTATAGCTAGAAAACTAAAGAACATACCTTGATGCGGTTTGTTCACCCAAAAGTTCAAGGTCCTTGCTACAAAATATTTCAGTAATGAGCACTAAAAAGTATCATATCTGAGCTATTTTAGGAGTTCCTTCATGGACAGATCTCATATATATATATATATATATATATATATATATATATATATATATATATATATCAACACTTCTGGGGTGCCATGTTGACATACCTATTTTGTTCTTAAAAGCCCCGAATCTGTTACACGGTAAACAACGAAGTGAACAACGTGATTTTTTTGCAGAAAAGCTCATAGATCTGTACTTCTGTTCAGAGTTAAGAGTAAAGATTATCTGAATATAAATAGAAGCAAGTGATTGTCCAGTTTTTGTCACAATACTTCTCTGTCTTCCTCAGGGTTTGCGTTGAATTTAGAAATCGTGCAAGTTTGAGGATGGATCAAGAGGCTAGTATTGAGCCTCTGTCCCCAGAGATTTGTATTTTATCTCTGCCTCCAGAATTGCTCGACTTCCAAATTTGACACTATTCCAATTCCTGTGTTGGGTAAGTCTCCGACATAAAGGTCAGATTATCTCCCAATATAGCCAAATCTGGCCACATTGTTCCTTGCATCTGGTTGATTTAGTCTTTATATTCCTGAATCTAGTTCTACCTTCATGTTTCACGGAAGTCCCCCAACTGTAGCAGGGCCTACGCAAGAGTTCATGTTGACCCCGGCAAGCTGAACTTGGGTGCCTTTCAAAGTATAGTATTATCTTATTTACTGTTACCAGTTCTGCTCTGTAGACAAAATAGCTTTCAAGTTACTTTCAAATTTTGTCTAGACAGAAGATCACGAGTGAATTGATGGGGAGTTTATTAATAACAAAATAGAACGTTTCTATTTGAAGCCGCCTTTACTCTTTAAATGATTATTTTCTTACAATTAAGCATAACAAAAAAGTGATGCGCATCTTTATTCGACTACCAATAGAGCATTGCCTTAAAATTTG